>CM031935.1:37361837-37525925 GCA_018703725.1 Brassica juncea | reverse complement strand
ATAGCTCGATTCTTTTAACACAAGTCATATAAGCCGGCGACTAGTCGCGGACTTTAAACGAAAAGAATCAGGAAGAAATCACTAACAGGCAAAAACGAAAGACGATCAGTCATAGCACAGCCTTAAAGCTGAGAGTAAGCCTAGGTCTTGCCCTAAACCCAGTCTTGCTGGATCTTGACATCTAACAGACATAGTATCGTATACGAGATCCCAAAACATGTCTCTTATCGCTTACACCTAAAACGCTCGCCAAAAGTAGCATACGGACCAAGCGACAAAAAAAAAAGAGTTAGGATACGAAGTGACTACTCGCATCCTCCCTCTACACTTGACGAAAGTATAAATCAAAACAAAAAACGAAATCTAGCAAATTTTCATATTCATAAAAGCCGCAAAAGATGGCAGGATTCAAAGCCACCAACGCCAGTCCCAAAACATAAGAATGCAACCTCCAACGGTCGCAGAATAAAATTACTAAAAACGGTCCACACACGGCCGAAAAAAATACGATTCACAAAAGGAAGTCAACATTGAGAAATCCGGATGCGGAAATCCCAAATGAACTAGCAGGCTGGTCCACTTCCTCATTCACGCCTTGAGCGTTCCCACCACCCTCGGCGTTCTCATCGGCTCCGGCCTCCACCGTATCTTCGGAAACCTGGATAGGTTCCCATAGTCTCCGGACTCTTTCTCTATACCGGAGGAACCAAGGACTCAGCATGAGCGCACTCGGCCATGAAATCCTTCATTTCAGCAATCTCGGAATCGAAGGAGAAATCCGGGTTCTGAGACTTGTGAAGGTTTACGACCGAACCACGGCACTCGCGGAAATCACCAACAACTCCTGAGCTTCTTTAAAAACATTGAAACTCAGCAGCAAACGATTCTGCCCGTCTCGACACATCCGCTGCGACCATCCTTCATCCTCTCCTTTCCGCCCGAACGAGAGCTCGAGCGTGAGGCTCAGCTTGCTTTGCATTCTGCGCCTTTACCTCTTGTCGGAATTGGAAAAGCTCTCGCTCTGCTTCTGTGGTCTTGAACTTAGCAATTCTGGATTTGCGGAAACTCGAGTCAAGCGCCTCGCTAAACACTCTTAGTCCCTGCATAAACTCAAGATCAGCAAGTATGCTTATATACATATTCGAACATAAGGTTAAGAAGTTCGAAGGGCCAAACCTCGTTGACACGTTGGGAGCCCTCGGCAAAAACCCGTTGTTTCTCCTCATCCTCCGGCGACTCATCAGTAGTAAACTCCGGAGGAAGGCCATCAAAGAAGTTGTTAGGTGGAAAACTGCTGGCTCCGCCTTTTTCCGTTGGAGTAAAACTAGGTTTTTCTCCCAACGGTGAAGGACTTTCCGAGCCTTCCCCATCATCGATTTCCTTCCCCTTACGAGACCTCTGTCTGCGCCTCCGAGTAGGAGCTGCGGTGACAGGTTCGGCATCATACGACGGGACAGGATCTCGGGACCGATAAAGTCTAACCGCGTCTCGAATCCGTTCGAGGGTGAAGGATTTCCAGAAAAACGGCCTTTGACGAAGAAGATCTCTCTTGACAAAGATGTCACCAGGCAAATGCGCAGTAGGATTGTTCCCTACAAGGCGAAACTTTTTCACTAAAACTCGCACTTCCGAAAAGGTGAAATAGACAACAGGGTTTTCGTCGTATTACCTCGGTTGAAGTTCCATGCTCGCGGAAATAGATGGAGGCAGCTCTCCTCGACAGACTCGCCATCTATTTGGACGAAGAAGAAACGCTCCTGCCACGATTTGGGATTCGAAGTAGTCCCCTGAATCACAGCCATATCCTTCTTAGGCAGCATGGAGTAGTAACCGTCACTCCCCGTCGGCCGAGTGCCCCAAAGACCTTCGAAATCATCGGGACCAAGATCAATCCCGAGTTCGTAGCTAGCGATCAGTACGCCAAGCCAACTCTCCAAGGCAGGAACGCTGAGTTGGCTGATCGAAAGTTTGAAGCGGTGAAGCGCACGAACAATGGCACCAGGGATCGGGAACCACATACGGCAGTACGTAAAGAAAGCTTCGTAACATGTAAAGAAACCTTGCGGAGGATTCCTTGAACTCTCGTTACCAACGGGAATCCGGAATTTGACTCCTTCAGGAACCTGGTAAAAATCTCGAAGAACCTTGAGATATTTACGAGAAACCGAGCTCGGCGCAAAAGGAGCACCGGGCTGCCTCAGAGGCCTCCTCGGAACAGGGATCTCTGGCAGTGTTGGGGGCGAACCTACAAGGACTCGGTAATACGCATTCTTCTTTTCCTCCTCGACCAACTCCTCCTGCTTCACCGTCACATGGGCAGGAGAGTCATCCAAGGATGAATGGGAAGAAGGGTTTCTCTTTGAGGATCTTGAAGACATTGTTCTGAAAGAGAGAGAAAGGATTCTTGAGAGAGAGAGTAAAATTCTTGTGATGAAGTAAGAATGAGATTTCTTACTCCATCCATATAAAGGAGGTAAAATCACTATTTACCCCGACTTTCGGCAAACGATTACGTCTCAACACCTTCCCATACGGCTATACCGCAAGCTAGGATCCGACAGGCACTACGGTTCCTAGCTAGCTGGGGGGTTAACTATTGGGGTCAAAATTGGTCAATGACGAAATCGTTACCCGAAAATCCTCGAAAGAAAAGCCAAGCGACGATCAAAGCCAAGAAACGGGTCGTCGCTCGATAAAACTCACGGGAAGGCTCGTCCGCTCCCGCCTGGCACCAGCGGCAAGGGTCCTGGCGCCCATCCGTGCAATCATCTCATAATCTCGGGTAATGGCAGCATCTTGGTTCCTTAAAATCCATGTCCGGATCGTCCGAGATCTACAATGGTTCTTCCGCAAAGCCTTCCCGATTGTTTAAAAGATTCATCTTAACACATCTAAAGCTCGAAGCCACATTGCTCGCATCCTCGACGACGGAAAATCTACAAATCCAAGTCCATCTCGAATCTCGATACTCGAGGAATCTCGTTGGATTAGAAACGATTATCTCGAAATCTACCGCTAAAGACCTTCCCAAACTCAAAAGATCTCCCGCAAACGACTGGCGGACGAAAGATCGAACAACGAAAAACCCACAGACGGCAAGATGGCCTGGCACCGGCGGCACGCGTCACGCGAGCCGGCCTGGCGCCGGCGGCACCCCGGCCTGGCGCCGGCGGAACGCGGGACGCGGGAAGGCCTGGCGCCGGCGGCACCCCGGCCTGGCGCCGGCGGCACCCGTCACGCGGGCCGGCCTGGTGCCGGCGGCACCCCGGCCTGGCGCCGGCGGCAACGCGGGACGCAGGCCGGCCTGGCGCCGGCGGCACGCGGGACGCGGGCTGGCCTAGCGCCGGCGGCACCCCGGCCTGGCGCCGGCGGCACGCGGGACGCGGGCCGGCCTGGCGCCGGCGGCACCCGGCCTTGGCGCCGGCGGCACCCGTCACGCGGGCCGGCCTGGCGCTGGCGGCATGCGGGACGCGGGCCGGCCTGGCGTCGGCGGCACACGGGACGCAGGCCGGCCTGGCGCCGGCGGCACCCCCGGCCTGGCGCCGGCGGCACCCGTCACGCGGGTCGGCCTGGCGCCGGCGGCACCCGTCACGCGGGTCGGCCTGGCGTCGGTCCGCGGCCCTCGTCCCGGTCTCAGTCCTATCGTGCCCGGTTCGATCCCATCTTAGCTTGTTTGGATCAATCTACGCAAGTTTGGTACGATCACGGTTATTCTGGAACACCACTATCTCGACTATACGAGGAATTAAGGTTCCTTCGGAAACACCAAAACCTTCAAAGACCGTCCTTTCGAAAAACCGTAAAAACACCTAAACGGCCCAACGTGGCCAAAACGGCCCACGTACGATTTTCCGAAAAGGAAGGATAACTATGACGGTTTATCTTTATCCTCACATAAGAGATAAATGTCAAGTTTCCAGAAGATAAATGTCAAGTTTCCAGAAGATAAATGTCAAGTTTTCCGAAGATAAATGTCAAGTTTCCCGATAAACACGAAGATGGACGAAAATGGAAAAAGCCCGATTCAGCCCGCGAGAAGATAGACCGTCTTAAGAGGAGTATATAAGGAGAGCTTTGAGCAAGAAGCAAAGGAGATCACAAACTTTCAGAGCACTTAGCACTTAGAGCGTTTTAGCTTTCTTTTTCTGTTTTTGTTAGCGAGCTGCGACTCAACTAGGTTAGATCTAGGCAGCCGGACTAGCGGACCTTTCGACAGCTCTTGTAGCTTACTTCTCACCTGTTGTTCACGCTCAAAATGCGAATTCAGAAATAAGATCTTTTTTCCGCTCAACTTTTACGATTTCTATTTTCGCAACTTCTATCTTTATTGATTGTTTCGTGTGCGGCCCAGCAGATATCCGGGACCTTCAAGGAAGATCGGGTTAACTCGGTTTTCCTCCACAAATCTTTATCGGAAATTGACGGTGCGAATTTCGGTTCCCACAATCAAGCTGAGCAATGGCGATGAAGGAGAAGCTCGATGGAGACGCGACGGCTGTAGATCAAGCTGACGCATGGAGGAGACGCGACGGCTGTTGATCCCGAGTTCCTCGATCCCAGTAGCCACGACGATGGAGAAGGCTGAGCTTGAGCACGGTGGAGGAGCTCGTTTGGGAGCTTGATTCCGCAAGGTTTGACCCGGGTAGAACCCATCGGGGTGAAGCACCCGGTCGGGAAACAAAGCTCAATCACGCGGGTCATGGTCAGCCGGGGTGCACAACCTGCTCGGGAAAGAAGACCAGAGCCAAAATTAAGTGGTTGACCGGTTTATTTTGGTTTGACTTGGTTTAATTGAATCAAACCAGCTCGTTTTTGCCCTCTATATATATAGTTGTAGACCCAAAAACCTTAGAAGTATCCCATTTTCTCTCTAGAATTTTGCCTCATCTTGTACAACTTGAATCTTTCATCAATCTAAGGATTTATTTCATTATCTTATATCTTGTTTCTCTTGATCATTAACATGATTAGCCTTGAATCTCACATAGATTTAAGGTTTCTCATAAAGATTAGAGAGTAGACACGCTTTGGATTCATGGATTAGGGTGATTAAGGGTGATTAGTGAAGATCTAGGGTGTTTAGTGTTAGATCTACTTGTTTCCTTGCATTTATTTGGTGTTCTTAATGCTATATTTGAGTTGGCCTCTAAAACATAGAGCCATAGGCATTTCATGCCCGAAAGGTGTTCTATGAAATACCTGAACCAACTCATCTATGCTTTTAGCTTGCTTTGCCTAAGAGATTAGTTGTCAAAGAAGCTAGGATTGCTATTAGACTCATTCTTTATGCTTGCTTTGATCATTACAGCCAAAGAGATTTGGTGTACTTGGGTGATCATTGCAAAAGAGCATTCATCTAGAGATAGAGCTTGCTTAGTTTTGTTGTCTAGGCATAAGGGATTAGATTGATTGAAAGCCGCCACTCTAGCTTGGATCTTAGTCACCCAAGGTCAAGTCCCTAGTCCCATGGATCCATCCTTACCATTTGATTGAGTTCTTGCACTAGTTTCTAGATTGGATTTGAGATCACCTTGTTTATATTTCTAGGATATTAGCTTATTACCTTCATCCATCTTCTTGTTTGCTTAGATTAAGGAAACTTGTGTATTCTTGGTGCTATAGATCTCTAGTTCTCTGTGGTTCAACAACCTTTCTATACTATCATTTGACTTGGGAGCCTTGAAAACTTCCACTATCAGGCTGTCTTGGGGCAGAAGAAGCATGGCAAGACTCATGTGATTTATTATGCTAGCCAAACCCTGAATGATGCACAGATGAAGTATGCCACAACTGAGAAAGAGATGCTGGCCATTATCTTCGCCTTTGAAAAATTCAGAAGCTACCTGGTGGGTTCCAAGGTCATTGTGTATACTGACCATGCAGCTTTGAGACATCTCCTAGCAAAGAAGGATGCCAATCCAAGACTACTAAGGTGGATCCTTTTGCTTCAAGAGTTTGACTTAGAGATTAGAGACAAGCCAGGGATTGAGAATGGAGTTGCTGATCACTTGTCCAGGCTGAGGATTGAAGGTGGGATCCCCATTGATGAGGGACTTAGACAGGAACATGTCATGGCTATCATGTCAGTGGTGGCAGTTATTGAGACTGGAAAGAAGATTGATGAGGTTAAGGCAGCTGAAGAGAAGGGACCTTGGTATGCTGATTTGGTTAACTACTTAGCCACTGGGAAGGAGCCATTGGGTCTCTCGGGGTATGAGAAGAAGAAGTTCTACAAAGATTTGAAGAGATACTATTGGGATGAACCATACCTCTACACTCTTTGCAAGGGTCAGATCTATAGAAGAGTGGTGGCTGAAGAAGAAGTTGAAGGAATCCTTACACATTGCCATGGATCTTCCTATGGAGGCCATTTTGCTACCTTCAAGACTGTCTCAAAGGTGTTACAAGCTGGATTTTGGTGGCCACACATGTTCAGGGACACACAAGACTTCATTTCAAGATGTGACTCTTGCCAAAGGAGAGGGAACATTACTAAGAGGAATGAGATGCCTCAAAACCCAATCCTTGAAGTGGAAGTGTTTGATGTTTGGGGGATAGACTTCATGGGACCCTTCCCTTCTTCTTATGGCAACAAATACATCTTGGTGGCTGTGGACTATGTGTCAAAGTGGGTAGAAGCCATAGCAAGTCCCACAAATGATTCAAGAGTGGTGATCAAAATGTTCAAAAGCAATATCTTCCCGAGGTTTGGAGTACCAAGAGTGGTCATAAGTGATGGAGGTTCACATTTCATCAACAAGCTATTTGAGGGTCTTCTCAAGAAGAAGGGAGTGAAACACAAGGTTGCAACACCCTATCACCCTCAAACAAGTGGCCAAGTGGAATTCTCCAACAAGCAAATCAAGGGCATCTTGGAGAACATTGTGGGAACTAAGAGGAAGGATTGGTCAGACAAACTTGATGATGCTCTTTGGACATATAGAATAGACTTCAAGACTCCTCTAGGCACTACCCCTTTCAACCGTGTCTATGGGAAGTCTTGCCATCTACCAGTTGAGCTTGAATACAAGGCATTGTCGGCTGTGAAGCTTCTAAACTTTGACATCAAGAGTGCAAAGGAGAAGAGACTTCTTCAACTCAATGAACTGGATGAGATAAGGATGGATGCCTTTGAGAACTCAAGGATTTACAAAGAAAAGACAAAGGCCTTTCATGACAGGCACATCCTCAAGAGAGAGTTCAAGGCTGGAGATCAAGTTCTTCTCTATAACTCTAGATTGAAGATATTTCCAGGGAAGCTCAAGTCAAAGTGGTCTGGTCCATTTGTTGTTAAGGAAGTGAGACCTTATGGAGCCATTGTGCTTTGGAACAAGCAAGGTGGAGACTTCATAGTGAATGGCCAGAGACTCAAGGAATACATAGCCACCATACCAAAGGAGGATGGGACATCAACCCCACTCTCTGATGCTCCCCTTGCCTAACCTCAAAGGAGGCAAAGTCAAGCTAGTGACTTTAAACAAGCTCACTTGGGAGGAAGTCCCATGGTTATCCCTGTAAATATTGCTTTAGGATTTCTTTTTAAAGTCCCTTGGAGGGTGTTGAGGCCATAGGAAGGTGATGGCATGGGATTTGAATTAAAAAAAAAAGGAAGGAGTGAGAGGTTTGGACCGGGTAGATGGACCAGGTGACCTACCTGGTCGGATGACTGATCGGAACGGACCGGGGACAGGCGTCCGGGGTAGCATACCCGGTCGGGAAGAATGTGGAACAGACCGGGGACAGGCGTCCGGGGTATCATACCCGGTCGGGAAGAAGGTGGAACAGACCGGGGACAGGCGTCCGGGGTAGCATACCCGGTCGGGAAGAAGGTGGAACAGACCGGGGACAGGCTGTTCGGGTTCAGCATCCCGGTCAGGATTCCTACCCAGCTTGACCCGCGCATTGACCCACGGAGCTCCACGACCCGGCCGCGACCCAGGTAAGTATTTCTACCTCTAAACCCGACCCAAACCCATCCACCCTTATCCAGACCCGACCCAGACCACACCTAAAGCCCTAATTCACCCTCTCTCTCTCTCCTCATTTCATCTTCTTCCTCACATCAAAATCCTCTCTAGCCTCCAAGAACCAAAATCACCATAACTTTGTCAAATCTCAACCAAACCACAAAATTCTTTTTCCCACATCCAAGTTTTCTTCCCCTATGTCTAATTCCTTGAATCTTTTCATCTTTATCCTTCATCCAAAGCAAGGTATGGTATCGTAAAGTTCAAATTCGTCACTTTCATGAACCCTAAAAATTTGAACTTGAAATTTGAGCTTTTTCTTGCTAGATTCTTGTAAATTAGACTAGGGAAAGCTTATATATCATGCTGGGTAGTTGATTTCATGGTGGAATGGAGATTAATTTGAACTTTGACAAATTAGGGTTCACGAGATTTGGGGATTTTTCATAAAGTGCTTGTTTTAGGTTGTTTTTGGGGTAGATTGGATGCTAGGTTGCTGGAGAACTTCAATTTAGGCTGATTCAAACTTGATAGTGTTTGATTAAGGTGGTTTTGATTCTTGGAGATTCTCATTGTTCATTAAAAAAAAAGAAAAAAAAAATTTGTGCATGAGAATTCTCTAAGATGTTTTAAAGCCCCCCTTTGCTTAATGCTTTGTTTCTTTTGAGTAATTGATCATTGGAAATTGCAATCTTATGCTTTTGATCATGTTTCTCATCTTGAGAAGTTTTTCCTTCTTAAGCTCACTCTTTTCCAAGGTTTAAATTCCAGGTACCAATGGGGCAAAAGAATGAAGCTGATATAGAAGTTGAGAAGCAAGAGCTTGCAGCAAGACACACTGCTCAGTTTGGGAAAACTTTGGGTTCACAGCCTGGTTCAGAAGAGGAGCATCGCCAGAAAGATTTGGCAATGCTAAGGAAGAAAGCACAAGCCAAGAAAGATGGGAAGATAGTTGTTGCTGATAAGGGTGAGGCTGATGGTGCTCACAAGCAAGCCAAGAGGGATGGAAAGATAACAGCTGTTGGGGACAGTGTGACTGATGATGCTAACAAGCAGGCCCCTCCCAAGAGAGCTAAGGCACCAAGAAACTCTAGTGTGGGAGCTCTTGTTGTAGAGAAAACCAACAACAAAGGTGATCATGCACTTGCTCACACTATGAGGGCTATGACTCCACCTAGGAGAGCACCAGATCCTATGCAAGAGAATGTAGAAAGTCTTAACCATCCCACCATGGAAGAGAAGTTGGCAAGGGATAGTGCAAAGAAGCAAGGCAAGAAGCCAATAGTTGCAGAGAGTGAAGGTGAAGAGCATGAGATGTGTTCTGATGATGAGCATGCTGATCCTAAATCAAAGTATGACAAGAGGGACAGGTCCAAGAAACCTACTGAGGATGAGCTGGTAGATCTCTTGAGGAATGGCATTGCTTGGCTCTCTACAAGATTTGTTGATAAGATGATCTTGCAAGAGATGTACTTTGATGATGATGTTAAAACCATGCTTGAGCACATGAAGGTGGGAAGCCTCTACTTAGTAGCTTACCCTACTCACAAAGAAGTCTCTTGCCAATTCTTGGCTACACTGGAAGCAACCTTTCACACTTCCAAGCATGCACAGCAAGGATGGGGGGAGATCAAATTCAAGATTGAGGGTGCGGTGTACTCCATGTCTTTCACATAGATTGGTGAAGTTCTTGGCCTTGAGGATCAGAAAAACCCTTCACTTCCCACACTCAAGACAGCCCCTAAGGAGAAGACCATTGCTGAATCAATGTGGACCTTGTTAACAAGACAAGGGAGCGGAGGCCACAAGAAAGAGAAGAATGGCTCTATTAGGCATCCCATTGTGCGTTATCTCCACAAGCTGCTTAACCACACCCTCTTCCAAAAGAAAGAGATAGGGAATGTTGTTGGAGAAGAGCTGAGATTCCTTCACCAAACCGCCAGACACTTTGCCTCCTTTCCTCAGCTCCATGCTGTCCCGGATGACTTCTACTCAGATTTTGGTATGGTTGGCTTCCTTGTTCAGCGCTTAATGCACTACAAGAGTTGGGCTTGGACAAACCGTGACTCAGGTCTTCAGATTGGTATTGGTGGATGGATAACTCCATTATTGGCTTACCAAGGAATTGATTTGGGTGATGATGGAGTAGGTCCTACTTTTTTGGATGGACCTTACCTGAAGAAGGCTCAGTTCCTAAGTGGAAGGTTTAATGGGAGATGTGTCTATTCCTATTCGAGAGGTGGCAAAAGGGCTGAGCTGTTGCTTCCTAACTCTGAACTCACCGCATTGGAAACTTCAGGAGACATCAGTTTTGACATCTGTGAGGAGCACCTCCTTAAGAGTCTTGGAGCCCTTTGTCCTATGGCCCTTCCCAAAGGTGAGAAGGCAGCAAGCAAAAAGTCTGTCTATGATCAGGAGCACACCAGAAGAGCCACTGCTCATCTCTTTGGTACTCCTCGCTACAAGTTCGAGCAATGAACCAATGCCTTGCCTCTTGGGCCCATTCGCCAAGCTCATGAACAGATTAGCACCCTCCAGAGGTGGAACAAGGCTCAAGATAGGACCATTTTCAAGCTAACCAACCAGTGCAAAGCGCTGAAAAAAACTGTGAAGAGGCAAGCTGAAGCTTCAGCTCGGTTATTGAAGAAAGTGGCTGAGGTTCTAGCTAGGGGAGCTGTAGCTGGCTGTAAGGCTGAGGACTTTGATCTTGATGCTTTCAATGCACCCCCTCCTCAGCCACATCATGACCCCTCTGCACCTAGAACCAAGAAGCAAGCCCTCCGCCGCTTGAGGAACCCTTACATCGCCCCATCCGAGTCCGGAAACCAGTCACCTTCTCTAGACACCACTGCTGATGAAGATGACTCTGAGGTGAGGCATCAGCCTCATCCCATGCTCCATAAAGGTACTCCAACACCTTATCATTGTATATACCATTCATCATTTCATTTAGATTTTATTTATGTTTCCTCTTTTGGGCCCTTCTCTACATTTAACAAACACAGAGACTGTGTGAATTAAGTGTGGGGGAGGTGTCAAGTGGCTGATAGTTTTATGTTTTATGTCATACGCATGCATTTGTAGATAGTTATAGCATAGAAAAAACAAAAAAAAAAATTGAAAAATTTGAAAAGCACAAAAAGAATCATGTAGTTGCATTAGGATTGAGTCTAGATCATTCACTTGCATTAAAAAAAAAAGAGAAATCATCATATAGGTTGCATCATGCATAAGGGGACAAGGATGATAGTTGCCTTGTAAAGATGCTCATGCTAAGTTCTTAAAGTGATAACCTTTATAATCATAGTAAGTAGCTTGAGCAATCTTAGGATAACTTGTAAACTTCGAGCCTTGAAAACTCTTCCTAAAGCTCATTTGATTGATTGATGCTCTCTCTTTGAAGTTTGCTCATGTCATATTTAGACTCTAAGTCTCTTGCCCATGGTCCCTTGTGTACTGAGTCATGGATAGAACACTTGAGTTGTCTCTCCCATTCTTCACCTATCTTTTTGACAAACTCAAGTGGTACTCCACACCCTTAAACCCTTTCCTCCTTTCAAGCCTTCATTGTTTGTTGAGTGAGGCCTTCTTTGGAAAGCTTTACATGTGCATAATGTTGAGAGTATTGGGAACGACAATGCTTGGTCTCCATTTTAGCTAGATTAGACACTCATATTGTCTAGCTTCTAGGATGGGGGTGAGTGTTGTATGGTGTGATCTTGGGAATGTGAAAGGTTTATGAAAGAAAAGGGTTGACTAAAGGAACTATAAGGTTATAAGTGATTTAGTCTAGAAGGGATAAGAGACATGAAAAGTTCTAAAGCTCTAGTTTATAAAGAAAGTCTTGGCCCCCAAATAAAAAAAAAGAAAGAAAAAAAAAAGAGAAAAAGAATAATGAAAAGGGGGCTAGCAATGTTTAGAAAGAGCTGATAAGAGTTTAAAATGTGAAAAATCCCTTGTAGACTTCAATAAGAAAGAGTTCTAAATGAGAAAGTATCTTTGAGTGTTTTGGGGGTATTTTTGGGTGAGAGATGTGAGTGGTATTTTGACATTGGAAATGAGAATGTAGCTTATGTATTTTGGGAAAGGGTAGAACAATGGAGATTGAGCATTGTATGCATGAGTTGATCCCTTTATTAGATATATTATGTGCAATGTCAAGGCTACTTTGTTTTGAGAGTAAACCACCTTTAAAGATCGTTCTTGAATCACTTGATTTGCTTTGCATCAAAGCCTTTTTCACCAAACCAAATGACTTGGACCATTTGACCATTTGAAAGAGATCTTTTGAGTTTGCTTAATGATTGTTAGAGAGCAAGTGGACTAGTGGATTGTGGATTCATGATGTGATTTGAGGTTAGAGTTTGATTAAGTGTTTGCTCTAGCTAGTTGGTATGATTATACAAGGTTATCAAGTTGAGAACTAAGAAGAGTATTCTTTTGGTTATGAGTCCCCTCCTTCAAACCTCTCCTCCTTAGTCCTTGCTAGTTTACTTGAGGACAAGCAAAGGACTAGTGTCGGGGAGTTGATGTCTTGCATATTTTCATCTATTTAGCCATCTCTTTATTGCATTCTTTGACTTGTAGGCTAAGGTTTAGGCATGTTTAGGATCATTTTGCATTCATTTGTCCTTATCAGGTGTTGGAGTATGCTTTGGTGAGATTTGAGGTGTTTGGAAGCCTTATGACCTAAAAGAAGTGAAGATTCAAGTTTGGCCTTGAAATGAGAAGTGAAATCATGAGATGGAGAAGTGGTCCGGGATGACTAGGCCTGGGAGAGGTACCCGGTCGTAGGTGCTGGAGGAGACCAGGCCGGGGAGATCAGTCCGGGGAAGAGCACCCGGTCGGGAAGGACGCCAGCAGAATGGACGGCCGGGGAGCCCAGACCAGCTTGATGTACCCGGGCGATGAAGCAGCACACGATCCGGACAGGCCGGGGACAATGGTCCGGCTTGGAGCACCCGGACGATGAAGAGCATGAAGTGGACCGGGGTGGGATGACCGGGTTGGACCATTTGGTTTACCCCTGACCGAGTTTTTATGCTTTCTTCCTATTGGTTGAGACTCATTTGGCTCAAGGACTTTTTAGTAATTTTGTTTTATGTTTCTAGGGCTTTTAAGCCAAGTATAAATACTCTTGTTATCCCTAATTTGGGACTTATGTTATTTTATCTCTAAGAACACAAACCTTTGAGTAAAGTTTTATCTTTGAATCATAATCTCATCTCATCTTTGTGTTCTTGATTGTTTGATTTCATCCCTTTTCTTTCTCTACATGTTTAAGCTTGAATCTCTCATGGGTTTAAGAGTAAGCATGTGGATTAGTGAGTAGATCTATTTAAGATCCATGGGTTAGGGTGATTGAGAGTGATTAAGTGTAGATCCAAGGTGCTTAGTGTTAGATCTATCCTTTCCTTGCTTGATTTGGTGTTCTTAATGCTATATTTGAGTTGGCCTCTCAAACATAGAGCCATAGGCATTTCATGCCCGGAAGGTGTTCTATGAAATGCCTGAACCAACTCATCTATGCTTTTAGCTTGCTTTACCTAAGGGATTAGTTGTTAAAGAAGCTAGGATTGCTATTAGACTCATTCTTAATGTTTGCTTTGATCATTACAGTCAAAGGGATTTGATGTACTTGGGTGATCATTGCAAAAGAGCATTCATCTAGGGATAGAGTTTGTTCAAGCATAGTGTCTAGGCATAAGGAATTAGATTGATTGAACAGTTAGCATCTTGGATTGAAACTTAATCATTTTAGATCAAGTCCCTTTACCCATAGGTCTCATCTCCTCATAAAGAAAGAAAGCTTTACATTTTATTGCATTTTAGATATTGTCTTAGTTTAATAATCATATCCTTTAATGATTGCATTTAGATTAAGCATAGGCTTGTATTCCCTTTGCTTTGTGGTCACTTAGAACTGGTTCGACAATCTTATATACTACATCATTTGATTAGGACCCTTGAAAAGTCCTTTCATCACTCCATCGGAAGTTTCCACCAGCTCGCATTGGAATTTCTCAAACAGTACACTATGTTCATAGATAGAGAAACTTCCGATGTCTACCTCTGGAGTCTGTCCCAGAGAGAGGACGAGCCCCTCCGAGAATTCATGGGTCGGTTCAAACTGATCATGTCAAGGGTCAGCGGAATCAGCGACAAAGTTGCCGTAGACGCGCTTAGGAAGTCGCTCTGGTACAAGTCGAAGTTCAGAAAGTGGATAACACTCGAAAAACCTCGCACGATCCAAGACGCTCTCCACAAATCCTCGGACTACATAATGATCGAAGAAGAAACGAAAGTCCTGTCGCATAAACATAAGCCGACGAGGAATTCTTCGAAAGATGCAGATCCAAAATCGAAAAAGAAGACCTCTCGTAATGACAAGTACGTCCACCACGAGGGAGAAGAGCTCCAAGGCGCACACAACTACGTGATCAATTCGGAGCAGGGCAAAACTTCGGGGAACACGTGGACTCGAAACCAAAATTACGACGAAAACGTCTACTGCGAGTTCCATCAGACCAGGGGCCACTCCACGACCAACTGCAAAGTCCTGGGGGTGAGACTGGCCGCGAAGCTGCTTGCTGGAGAACTCTCTGGAGTAACCAGCGTCAAGGACCTCATCCTCGACACTGATCGTCCACCGAGACCCGATAAAAACCCTCCCCCGGAAAACTCCTCTCCAAGAAATCAGGCAGGAGATAAACGCGGAAGGAGATCGGACGACAAGGGGAACGATAACAACCGCAGAAGGGTGAACATGATCATCGGGGGATCGCAGTACTGCAAAGACTCGATCTCGGCCATCAAAGCCTACCAACGAAAAGCCGAGTCAAGTGCGAAGTATCCCACATGGTCTCCTCCACGAGATGGTCAGGACAATTCGGTGACATTCACGGAAGAAGAAGCCAGCGGAATCGATTAGCCTCACTGCGACCCCCTCGTCATAGATCTCGTGATAAGGGATCTTGAAGTCGCGAGAATACTCGTCGATACCGGAAGCACAGTCAACGCGATCTTCCGCGACACCCTCAAAAGAATGAACATCGATCTCGGAGAAATTACCCCTGTGCCTAAGCCATCGACGGGTTTCTCCGGACAAACGTCCATGACTCTAGGATCCATCCAGCTACCCGTCATGGCAAAAGATGTCACGAAAATAGTTGACTTCGCAGTGGTAGAGAGCCCGGCTGTCTACAATGCGATCATGGGAACTCCATGGTTAAACGCCATGAAGGTTGTACCCTCAACGTATCACCTTGGCGTCAAATTCCAAACAAGAACCGGAACTGCAGCTATCTGGGGTTGTCAAAAACAGTCGCGACTTTGCTTCTTGGCGGAACATAAGTTAAGACTGATCACCACAACCTCCATGGTAAAACGCAAGCGCATTCAGCCTCCTGCCGAAGATTCTCCGACGAAAGACGCGGCGACATCTTCCGCAGAAGCAAACTCGGAAATTGGAAACCAATTCGGTTCCGACGACGACATCGCAACTCAACGGGAAGAGAAAAAACCCGACAAGGACGTCGACCCTGCGACTAAGGCGGTCGACGCACTACTAACCGCCGAGTAAGACACATTCGCGGCACAATCAGAAGTACGAGATGGCTTGATCCTCGAAAGAGATACGTAGGCAGCTCATCAAAAGACGAGTTCAGCTATCCCCCTCTCTAAAAAGGGGAGGGGAAGTGGGTACGTATACTCGTATACTCCCACCATTTAAAATTTCTGATGCACCTTTGTAATCGAGTTATTTTAAACGCAATAAATTTTTTTTACAATACGCATCTTTTTACTCTCCAAGATAAAAAACGCAGGACATTCTCATCTTATCGTTTGATAAAAGTCGAGAAAATTACGCAAGTATTCCAAAAAATCGAAACACGAAAATATAATCTCTGAAAATAACGACGAGACGTCATCAAAGTTAGATTCAGGATTATATGAACCTCCACCCAAGCGCTATAGCGGCCAAGCTCTGGACAAAGCTCGGTCGCTATAGTGACCGAGCCGCAATATAAGCTCGGTCACTATAGCGACCAAACATGCATGCATCCCGGTCCCTCCGTAGCGTCCAAAGTCTTCCGAAATGACGATACTACATAAAACTATGCAGCCTCGACTATCCTCATTACAACCTTCTGCAAACCACGGCTTAACCATTTCTTGATTTCCAATCAAATGGAGTCCTTCTCCGGTTTTACGATAAAAACCGCGGAAATTGTCTTTATCGAAGAAACCATAATAAACGTTTCGAGTGAAAAGACGGCCCAAAGAGTCCTAAAACTTTATTCGAAGCCAACTTACGATTTCTTAAAAACCCATAAACCTTATGACGGTGTATGCTTGGAAGGATAAATGTCAAGTTCCGCGGATAAAGGGAAAGTTTCAGCGGATAATCACGAAGATCGGGAAAATGGAACATCTACATTTTTTGGACTATGACGGCTTAAGGGCAGAAAAGGAAGGCATAAACCGACCTAGAAGGGAGTATATAAGGAGTTCAAGACGAGAGGCATAGGGAGAGAACTTTTTCACAGCAAACTTAGCACTTAGAGCGATTTAGGCAATTTTCCGTTTTCATTAATCGAGCTGCGACTCAACTAGGGTTTTAGTCTAAGGTTTTAGAACTAGGAATCTCGCCGACAGCTATCGAGCCAAGGCTATTACCTTGTTGTAACGCCCATACGCGGATTCGGAATAAGATCTACTTTGCTCTCCTTTTTCGATTTCTTATTTTTATTGTTGTTATTCTCGTGTTCTGATTGCTTGGCGTGTGGTTTCTCAGATATCCGGGACCTCAGGGAAATTATGGCTTTCCTACTTTCCTTATTTATATGAAACATTGACGGTGTGAATTTCGGTTCCCACAGCATATCACTCGAACCGCTGCCATCGCCATAGGCAAGATTTGGATCCCATCCTGGAAGAACTGAGTCGTCCATGGAAAATTCAATGTCTGCGAGGTCGATACTTTTACCCTTAGAAGGCGGTAAACTCGCACCCTCCACTGGATCATCACAGGAAACGGGGTTGTCAGATTCGGAGTCATCGTCGACCTCCCCACCGACCCCAAGGTCGGGATTCGCAAGTCTAATCGCAGCACGAACTCGCTTTGGCGAAAAGGAATTCCAGAAGAACGAACCATTCCTGAGGAGGTATCTTATCTCAATCACGTCCTCGGGGATTGGAAACAGGGGGTTGATGAAAGGACGATCGTTTGGCCTGCTTCGGAACAACGGAATGAAATTGTCCTCAACAGACGCAGCGTCTATACAAACGAAGAAAAAGAAGCTCTCCCACGCGTTTGGATTGGAAGCAAACCCTTTGATCACCGCCATGTAGTTACGAGGGACGAACCGGAAGCGATACGGTTTGAAAACCAGCTGCAGCCTAAAGATCAATTCGAAGTGGTCTGTAGTAAGAGAAAGACCATGCTCGTAACTCAGAATGATAACGCCTATGAGGTGTTGAAGGCCGATGGGGGTCAGTTGGCTTATCGAGATTTTGAAACTATCCAACACGCGAAGTATGATCTCGGGGATCGGGAACCACAAGCGGCATCGCACCAAGAAATACTCGTAGCAAGTAAAATAACCCTCCGGGGGGTTATCAGCATCCTTCCCCCGACGAGGAATTCGAAATTTCACCTTGTTAGGAATCTTGCCATACTCCCGAGCACGCTTAAGGAAATCGAGGGTACTGTGACTCGGCGCACCCCTCTTGATCTTGCGATGGTTCTCAATGGGAAAGGCTTTCTCGAGTGGAGGAGAAATCGAGCCAAATATTGCTTTCCAATACGCCTCACCCTCCACGGGATCCGTTGGGTAAGATGCGAACTCGGACTTCGGGACGAGGAACTCTCCATCCTCAGATGAAGAACTACGGGGAGTGCCCTTTTTGGAAGCTTTCTTGCCAGACATTCTCTCTGAACTTAAAAAAAAAAAAAATCTATGAATAATGAGGAGAGAAAGAAAAAAAATCTCTCAAACTTTCTTATGAGAAGAGAGTGAGTGAAAAATGAGAAGAGTTACCCCCCTTCTTATAAGCATCAGAATTTACTATTTAACTGCGGAACTTTGGATACGAACTCCGTCCAACATTACTAACTCGCCATATCGCACGCCATAATCTCGTCAAGAATCCTCGATTCTGACGGGCTGGGGGGCTAACTGTTGGGGTCAAAAACGGTCACGACGAAGTTAACATCCAAAGACTCCGTAAAAAATCGAAAGTTAATTTTTCTTCCGATAAATTACTTCTCAAAGACTTATACGAAAGATTTTGCGGAAAATATCTCATTTCGAACATCGAGATGAGATTCATTCTCAAGGCCAACGAACAAATCACAAATCGGGCCGAACATGGATGTCCAAGAACTCGCATGGCTCGGTCGCTACGTAGCGACCAAGCTCGAACCCAGCTCGGTCGCTACGTAGCGACCGAGCTCGAGCCAAGCTCGGTCGCTACATAGCCACCGAGCAAGAACCGAACCTCGGTCTTATACAAAACAAACCGATGCACTCTCGTTCGAACCTCCGTGTCATTTTCCGTGAACCACGACTGAACCATTCCTCGTATCATACCGATCAAAGTCATCAAACGGAACTTATGACAAAAACCGCGGAAAGTTAGTTTTTATCGAAGAAATTGTAATAAACGTATCAAATCAGAAAACGGCCCAAAGAGGTTCAAAACACGCTTTGAAACCCATTTACAATTTTGTTAACTAAAAGCCCATAAATCTTATGACGGTTTGTGCTTGGTTCGCAAGGAAAGATAAATATCAAGTTTCTGCTGATAAATGTGAAGTTTCAAAAGATAATCATGAAGATCGGAAAAAACGGAATATATCAATTTTTTGGGTTATGACGGCCTAAGGGCAGAAGGTGAAAGCACACACCGACCTAAGGAGGAGTATATAAGGAGTCCTAGGCGAGAGGCAGAAGGGGACAGCAAAAACTTAGAACTTAGAGCATTTAGGCAATTTTCCGTTTTCATTATTCGAGCTGCGACTCAATTAGGGTTTTAGTCTAGGGTTTTAGAACTAGGAATCTCGCCGACAGCTCTCGAGCCAAGGCTATTACCTTGTTGTAACGCTCATACGCGGATTCGGAATAAGAACTACTTCGCCCTCATTTTTCGATTTCTTACTTTTATCCTTGTTATTCTCGTGTTCTGATCGCTTGGCGTGTGGTATTAGAAGATATCAGGGGCCTCTGGAAAATTAGGGTATCCCTAACTTTCCTAATTTAACGGAAATCGCTAGTGTAAATTTCGGTTCCCACATCAGGCAGTTGGGCCAGGTCCGGAAAGTGACCGGGCCTACGACCCATGTGTACCGATGGGCCGATGAGCTCTTTTGGTTGGGCCATGGCCATGGGTAACCACTTTGGGCTTATTTTGGACAAATTCAGGAGTGGTCTGGAAGGTCCAGGACGTCTGGTAACTGCCATAGGCAGAAGTTTTTTTTTTTTAAAAGAAGTAACCGCCCAAGAGCAGTTATGGGCAGTTATGGGCAATGGTTGGGAAATAACCACCCCTTCTTCTATAAATACAAGGGTAAGTCCGTGCCTTTTCAGGAACGTCAGGGCTTCTTCCCACACCCTGAAACACAGAGAAAAACATAGAGATGGTCGGATTGCACAATCCAATACCGAGATTGGTGTGAAGGCAGCAAAGAGGCAGTTTTGTGGGCAATCAAAGGGGAAGTTGTGAATGACCCTTTGATGGTGATTGATCATGGATGATCACGTCCTATGCTTCCTGTATGTCTTGAGATCACACGAAAATGGCCAGGAGAGAAGGGAGAAGGTCGGAGGACTCCACTCTCAAAGGCATGAACAGCCTTGAAGGCGGATGCAGTGTAGAAACTGGTTTCATGGAAGTTCCATGGAAGAGATGATGGGTACGACCCATGATTGGATCTTATCAATACTAGAAGTATATGATAAGGGCTTGATGGAGGCATTCTTTGGAGCAGCATGGTCGCCCCTGATAAGGTAACAGGTGTGGACTGCGGACCATCGGACATAGCCGGATGCATATGGGACGATTTGTTCCTGCAGTTACACCTTACTCTATTTATATATTTATTATTCATATTATTTATTCTGTTTATGATTGAAATTGATGATGAGACATGTAGGCACTGAACCATGGCCTTGGCCAGTTCAGGAAGTGAATGTCCTTGGCCATGGGCCGGACTGACCATAGTCGGTTTCCATATGATCCAGACCTCGGGGTTGGATTATGTTTATGGAAAACTGATTTTGATGATTTATAGGAGTTTTTGACATATTTTAACTAGTTTTTAGGAATTGATTTGATGATGTCAACTTTTGACCGGTTGGACTGATGATGGTCAGAATCCATATGGACTGGGTCGATTCATTGGATTCTGATTATGGGAATCTTAGTGGGGATTTATCAGGAGTTTTCATGAATTTTAATTAATTTTTGGAGCAGGTTTGCTTGAGGTGGAAATTGCACCTGAGGGTATATTGAGGTCAGATCCTTGTGTTAGGTTATCTGATCATATTCTTGTGTGCTGAGATATGTTTGTCACTTATGATATTGATCATAAGGAATGCTAATTATCAACCTAGGCGTTGGTAAGCTATGTGCAACGCATTGTCTGAGAGCCATGAAGAAGAGTACTGCCAATAATAGGTGGTGTAGATCACTAGTATTGTGCTGGGTGTACTTGCGAAATGGAGGCCGTGTGTTATCTGATCTTCGGCAAGGATGAACGACCTGATCCTTGGATGATGGATCAAGGTGTCTTCCCTGAGTGATCAAAGGTTGCACTGGTTGTAGGAGCAAGACTGATCGGATCCATTTGGACATGGTTCCTTGGCCGGTCTGATACGTGTGAAGACTCATCAGTTCTGAGTCATGTGGGGTGGTTGGTTGAATGAATTAGGATCTGATGGGCCTTATTAGTCCTTGTGAGGACTTGACATTATTAGTCCATGAGAGGACTTGACATTATTAGTTCATGAGAGGACTTGGTATTATAGCCTACAAAGCGTAAGGATATTGGATGATGCATGGGCTGGGATGAGCCAGATGCATATCAATTACTATTGAAGACTTCCAAAAGGTTACTTGGTCTGTGGGGATGGTTGGTTGATATCACTCAAATGTTTATCCCTAAGAAGTGACTTTACTCTCTCAAATAAGAGGTTCAGTTGTAGCACTTAGGGGTTGAATTCACAGAGAGCTAGTGTACAAATAAGATGCAATCTTAGTGACTATGCTAGGTTGAAAATTGTTTAAAGTAAAGTGCAGGTTTTTGAGTAATGGTAAGATTACTCAGTTGAAAGGTTTTGGTTTAAGACAATAAAGAAAAGTAGTTAGATTCAGGGTAGGTATTCAGGAATTCAGGATTATGAATACTGTAAATGCTAACAAGTTGCTTGCATGATATGTCAGACCTCAACACTATTAAATGAATCCATCAGCTCTCGCAATATTTAGACCATCTATTACTTAGATGCTAAATGGTGTTTGCGGTCAGCTATATCGCCAATAGTATCGATCGATTATTCGATAGGAATATTGACCGATACACCTCTAGCTACGTCGATCGATTGCTCTATAGGAGTATCGATCGATACGGCTCCAAGCAAAACTTATGTGCGAGTTGATACAGTGCTCACCATGATCTTAGATCAGCTTCCGCTTGTCTCAAGAGAGTCATAGCATGTACATGATGTTATCAGGAATTATATTAAATAAATAATGCAATCCAAGTTCATGTTTTAGTTAGCTAATCTAGAAAAAGCATTAGTGAACAATCCTAACAATAAATATCACAACTATAGCAGATATAGGTTGGGGCTAATCCCTCATATCCTATTTAAACCCTAAATCTAACAAGTGAATCTACTCAGACATGGCTAAGTGATTCATAGCAACAAGGTAATAATAGGAGTTCATAGATATATTAGAGGAATGAACACTTAAGTTCCAATCACAAATCTCTTTGGATCTTTCCTCTAGATCTAGAATCCTATAACCTTTGTTAAGAAGAACATGTAAAGAATTAAGAACTGAACATAACTTTATTGAGAACTTGCAAAGTAATGAAACTATGGTAAAAGAAATGTGTAAAAAGGTGGTGGTGAAAAAGCTTTTTTGTGCCAAAACACTTAGGAAAATATAAATATGAGTTCATTAGATTAAATACTCGTCAGGGGTAATCTTGTAAAAATGTGAAGTCGTGGGCTTCAAGTTCGGCCAAGTCCAACTTGTCTTCTTTCGCCGCTAGATATCGATCGATAGTACTGGATGTACATCGATCGATTATGATCTCGATATATCGTCCCTCGGCAAATGTGTGTCGATCGATAGCACGGAATGTGCATCGATCGATGTATAGCTCCGGATGTCGACCTCTGGTCTGATCTCGGGTGAACTCTTCTTTAAGCTCCAAAAAAGCACCTAAAACATCACTTTTCTCCAAAATGCTCCTGAGCCTGAAAACATACCTAATAGACTCCAAAACATAGATAATAGTAATAAAAACACTTATATACCATGGGTAAAAACGGGTAAAATTCGTGGTATATCAACTCCCCCAGACTTAACCTTTTGCTTGTCCTCAAGTAAACACACAGGCAGTCTTCATGAAAGAGGTTTTTAAAAAGCAGGGACTCAATCAAATTCAAACTTAGAATCATAACCTATACTTTGTTGCAAGCCACATATAAGAATCTGTCAATCACAGAAGTACATTATGCAATATCCTAGTTAAACAACCCTGATCATCTAGCCAACAACTTAGCAATCCTGTCTGACTAACCCCTCTACTGATTTCATTTTTGTACAGAAAAATAAAAGTGCAGGCTTTACCTTGGGAGTATCGATCACAGGATGCAAGGCTGCTCAAACAAGTATCTGGACCTGTAGGTAAAAATTAGTTCATATCCTCTCTCTCTCTACTATTTCTCTCCTAGTCAAGTCTGCTTTTATTTGCAAGACATTGACCAAGGTTGGGCAGGCTTCCATGAATCAAGCCTTAATGGTTGTAGCCACCAAGTCCTGTTCACTTCTTTTTGACCTATATCCTAGGATTCATTGCGAAGCAAGTCTTGAAGGGGGTAACCACCAAGTCCTGTTCGAATCCTTTACCTATAGAATTCTTATGAATCAAGTCTTGAGGGGGGTAACTGCCAAGCCCTGTTCGAATTCCTTCCTAACTATTAACTAACTAGTCCTAGAACATATATTTAAGCTTATTTCGATTTTTGTTTGTTTTTTTTTAAACTGAATACGAAAATTAAATCTAAATTCGAAAATGAAAGAGAGAGGGTGATAAAACTATCTACACAAGGCTTTACCTTCCAGACTTGTTTGAAGCATCCGATCCCATGTATATCAAGCCCCAAGACAAGCAGAGAATGTCAGGTTAGGTTGGAAATCAGCTTTGGTTCCTCCAGACAATCAATGAAAGCGTTGTCATAGCTGATAGGTGATCAACTTTAGCATCTATAGTACATTCTGCATCAACAAATCTAAGAATGGTGCCTAAAAGACTGGTTAGATAAAAAGTGATTTTTTTTAGAAATATCATTATCCCTTTCTTGACTCAATAAAAACCATTTTGAAAACATTTTAGATGAAGTCAAAAGGTAAACAGCATCAGTAATCATACCCCCAGACTTAAATCATACACTGTCCTCAATGTATAACCAGTCCGGTGAAGGCGTAGGCAAAAATAAAATATACTGATATCGAAAAAGTAGAACGAAATACCTGACGGTGATCCGTATCGATCGATGTTGAGTCGCCTTCTTTGATCGTTATTGTTTGGTATATGTCGATCGATATCGACAGTGTCATGTCGGTCGATTTCAGTGGTAATCGTTTAGTCGTAACTACAAAGAAAAACAAATACGAAAAATAAAATCCTAAAGATAAAAACTAAATGAAAAATTACCTAACAGTGGGTTGCCTCCCACTCAGCGCTTTGATTATAGTCATCTAGCTTGACTTTGGATGGAATGAGCTACTGAGGTGAAGTCCATGTACTTGTTGGGAAACAAGTATCATCTGTATCCTTCTTCTCACCGAACCATGAGTCAAATAAGCTTCTTGTGGCTTCATATTCTCTGGTTCGTTTCTTCTTTATCTCAATTACCTCATCATTGATCCTTTGAATCATTTCTGCATGACCTTCAAAGCTGAGCTCGTGCTATCCTAATTTCTCATTGACATGTTCTGAAAGATCACTGAGCTCCGCTTGCAATTAATCAAGGCGTTGGATCATTTTGTCGTGGATAGAGCTGGTATTGATCGATTCCTTTGTTGAATTGTCGGTCGATGGCTGTTGAGGTCCGTCGAGCGATGCGCTGGGTTTTCTGTCGATCGATGCTAAGGGTGCAGGTCCGCTCGCAAGCTGCCTCTGAATGGCTCTGATTCCTTTTTGCATCCCTTCTATGCTAGATTCCGATCCGCCAACTATGTTGTTTAGCGGGAAATACGTCTGATTTAGACGTCTGTCTTGCGAATCTTCCAAGCTCGTAATTGCCGTGTAGACTTCATCAGCTAACTTATCCAAGTCAGCTTTGGTACAGATTTTGGAAGTCTGTATATCGATCGATGCAACATGTTGTTCATCGGTCGATGTGTGCTTCTGCAGATTCTCGTGAAGCTTCTCGGCAAAGAGCTTCATCTGTCCGTCGATTTCAGTCATTCGCCTATCGATCGATGTGAGGTTGTACTCATCAATCGATGCAATTGATGCAGCCTGAAAATCGAGTTGGCGTTGGAACTTCTCAGCCTCCTGCTGCATAGTGTCCATGCGTAGTGCGAGTTCCTCCACTTCTTTGTCTACTAAGAAGTGTATGTCAGCAAGTTTCCTCTCAACTGCTTTTAGACGAGTCAATCCTCCAAAAGGATTGCAAGGTGTCGTGGGGTTCATATCTGCATGCGCCTCATTGATAAGGCGGATAGGTCTCTTCATATCTTCGGTGCAGATGCTTAGATCTCCTAGGTTGTGGAAGATAGGTTCACAGGTTTTGGTGAGTTTGCTGCTGAAACGATCTTCTGCTTTCCTCAGTTCCTTCAAGATATCTCCGAGAGACTCATCGACCTCACGTTTTGAGTAGGTGGTCGATGGAGCAGGTTTCATATCGATCGATGTGGATGTTACTCCGTCAATCGATATTGAACTTGTCTGGCTGTGGTTCTGGGTGTTGAGAAGATCTTCAAGTTCCAGCTCAAGACGTTTAACCTTCTTGCTTAATGCCTGGTCTGCACTGAACATCCAGTTCATCTCGCTGCGAAGCTTGTCTGTAGCGTCCTCTAAACTCTTTTTCATGGAGAGTTTTTCCCACTTACATTCTCCAAGTAGACCAGTGAACATCTCGTTGATCTCATCTTTGGTGTAGATTTCATGCACCAAATCTCTTCTTGTAAATGAACTGGCGTGCTCTGGTAGACAGATGTAAGAGCGCTCGTCCATTGAAGTCCTTTGAAGCAGTTTCTTGATGTCGTCTTTAGAAACTCTGATGACGTCTCCATCTACTCCTCTAGCAAACCCTTTCTCGTCCCTGTAGACCCCATACTCATCTCTCTGCTCCCAAAAGAATTTTCGAACTCCATATCGAAAAGCTCTCTCTCCGAATTTAGGACGCCTATCGGTCGATGTCATGTACTCCCTATCGATCGATGTCCGTTGAAAATCTGGGTCCTCCGTGTTGAGATGGTTATCCTCAGCTTCATTTGGCTCAGCTCTTGTGTATGCCTCCTGTGCTGATGATGGTGATCTGGTCCGTAGCGTTGCTGCTGGAATAGGTTTTGGGATCTGTTGGCAACCTGTAAGACGTCTACAATGTCCTCTCTGGATATGTGGAGTGTTCGTCCATCCATTGATCGTGCAAAGCCTTTTGAATCCCTGAAAATACCAAACTCATCCGGGGTTAAATTACCGAAATCAGGTACAGTTGAATTCATTACCTGGGATGGTTCGATGGTTGTATCGGTCGATGGCACAGGTTCGGGATCGGTCGATGGTTGTTCAGGCCTATCGGTCGATTGTGTTTGTGCCGTGTCGATCGATGAGACTTCCTTGGGTTGAGTGTTGTATGTTGGCGTTGCGGTCTCGATCGCGAAGCTCTCGTGCTGGTAGTCGCTTGCCCAGCTCCCGATTGAGTAGTCTCCGTCTCGCTTGTAGTTGACCCTGTTGTCGAACGATGCGAGGCAAGTAGTATCGATCGATGGGGAGAAGGTCCTATCGATCGATGTGTTGATTCCGAGGTCGTGGTGGAGAAGTCTATCTTCATCTTCTGGCAGGTTGTGATACTCTAGCGCTCTCTCCTCCTCGTAATCATCAGTATACTCCTCAATATGAGCAGTATCTACAGCATGTGGTGGGATGTAGTTGTCGTTCTCCCACTAATTTACCTCGAAGTCACCGTCTGGAAACTCCTCCTCGATCTGGTTGAATCGTGAATCGATCGATGACCATGTATGTATGTCGATCGATGTCGATTCACGAGTATCGATCGATGCGACAGTGCCACAATCGATCGATTCATCGTACTCCGTCTCGTAGGCGTCTTGTGAATCGTATTCATTTCCACAATAGCAAACAGCTATGAGGTCTGTGCCGTCTTGGATCTTCTTAGGAACCTTGATGACTCGTACCAGATCATAGTAGACCGTAGGATTGATCAGGATTAGGCACTACTTGTTCGTCTGAAGGTTGCAGACAGCTCCAACTTTGGCTAGGAAGGCTCTTCCAAGTAGCAAAGAAGTAGGTAGGGTTACCTTGACGTCCAAGACATGGAAGTCTACTGGAACTAGGGTTTCTCCTATGTTGACCTCCAGGTTTCTGATGATGCCTCCAGAGTTTTGCTGAGAACAATCCACGAAGATGAATGTTTCATCCGTGGGTTCTATCTTCAGACCTAGATGGTCTGCCATCACCTTGGGTAAGATGCTGACTCCAGATCTTGTGTCACGTAGGGCACGTGGGAAATTGATCCCCTGGACTGAGCAAGGAACAACGAACTTCCCTGGATCACCCTTCTTCTCTAGTTTGATCCTCCTGATCATGGTTTCTCTGACCTGATTGAACATCTTTCTGATATCTTCTTCTATTTCCTTTGTCTCTCTGAAAAACATCCACAATCTGTGTGTGAAGTATGCTTCTTCAACGGTTTCTCCTTAGATATTCTTAGAACTCTCTTTCTGAAGCTTTCTAATTCCTTCTCGTTGACTCCCCTTTTAAGGTGCTTAGGAACCTTTTCTTTCCTTTTTCTGAGAGTACGGCCTTCGGTTTCTTGTTGTAACTCCATGGGTTCTAGGGTATCCGTGGGTTTCTTCAAGATAACATCTGGTGGGCTTTTGGAGGGTTTAGATTGCTCCTTGAGTGCATTAAGTCGTGCAACATCTATATTGGGAAGTTGCACTCGGCGTGTGATAACTGAATATCGATCGATAGGTTATGGAGTATGTTGATCGATTTTGTCATCCTTCTGTCGATCGATGGAACATCTATTATGTCGATCGATTTCGTAAGGGCTGGGCGGATGTGGGTGCTTTGCTGCGAACTCCTCGTGAGTAAGTATCTTTACGGCGTTGCACTCGTGAGTAGATTCTTCAAGGTCCATCGGTCGATGCTCGTCTGAGTTCATCGATCGATTTGAGTTGGTGTACATCGATCGATAGACATGTCCTGACATCGGTCGATACCAATGGTTTCCGCCAATACTCATGGAAATTTTGATCTGGAAGTCTCCCTCTTGCAGCTTATCATGCTTCACCACTCTCCAAAAATCGTCTTCTATGATAGCATTGACGTTGTGGCCTGTTGTTTCTTATCCAGTCCCTTTTCCTAAAGCTTCCTGCTTCTTAACAGCTTCTCATGTCTGAATCACCTGAGTCTCCAGCTTCTTCACATGAGTGCTCAAAGCATCAAGCTTTGTGTTCAAGGTGGTGTAGACAGCGTCGATCTTTCCATTGAAGTTCACCGCTAACTGTTGTTGGCTTTCAAGAACTTTGTTGAGCATGTCTTCAAGCTTTCCTTCTGGGGTTGGTGTGGGTGGCTTCATGTAAGATGAGTTTCCATAACTCCTGTTGTTGTTGGGGTTGTTGCTGTTGAAGTTGCCTCTTTGTCCTGAGAAGTTTCTGTTTCCTTGGTTTCCAAATCTCTGAAATCCAGTTCCATTGATCCAGTTGACTTATGCTTCTACGTATTCATCTTCTTCATCAGCTTCTGCATCCTCCACTGAGCATATTTGCTTGTTTAGCAGCTTCTGAACATTGTCAAGTGTAGCCTGCACCTCATTTATCTGTTCATTTCCAAAGAACGCTGCAGATCTTGCTTTTACAATGTTCTTCGTGCTGTTGCTGGATGCTAAGTTGTCTATTAGCTTCACAGCATTTTCAGGATTCCTTGTGGTGAAGTTGCCTTCATTCGCGGTATCCAGAGCCATCTGATATTTCAGCGCGATGCCTCTGAAGAAAGTGCAGAGCAGTTGTACCTTGTTGAATCCATGGTGTGGACAATCTCGCTGGTAAGACTTGAATCTGATCCAGGTATCCTTGAATGACTCTCCAGATTAACCTAGACCTAATCAGATTAAATCTAATTGTATCAAAGCTCCCCGGCAACGGCGCCAAATTTGATATCACTCAAATGTTTATCCCTAAGAAGTGACTTTACTCTCTCAAATAAGAGGTTCAGTCGTAGCACTTAGGGGTCGAATCCACATAGAGCTAGTGTACATATAAGATGCAATCTTAGTGACTATGCTAGGTTGCAAATAGTTTAAAGTAAAGTGCAGGTTTTTGAGTAATGGTAAGATTACTCAGTTGAAAGGTTTTGGTTTAAGACAATAAAGAAAAGTAGTTAGATTCAGAGTAGTTATTCAGGAATTCAGGATTATAAATACTATAAATGCTAACAAGTTGCTTGCATGATATGTCAGAGCTCAACACTATTAAATGAATCCATCAGCTCTCGCAACATTTAGACCATCTATTACTTAGGTGCTAAATGGTGTTTGCGGTCAGCTATATCGCCAACAGTATCGATCGATTATTTGATAGGAATATCTACCGATACACCTCTAGCTATGTCGATCGATTACTCTATAGGAGTATCGATCGATACGACTCCAAGCAGAACTTATGCGCGAGTTGATACAGTGCTCACCATGATCTTAGATCAGCTTCCGCTTATCTCAAGAGGGTCATAGCATGTATAGGATGTGATCAGGAATTATATTAAATAAATAATGCAATCCAAGTTCATGTTCTAGTTAGCTAATCTAGAAAAAGCATTAGTGAACAATCCTAACAATAAATATCAAAACTATAGCAGATATAGGTTGGGGCTAATCCCTCATATCCTAATTAAACCCTAAATCAAACAAGTGAATCTACTCTGACATGGCTAAGTGATTCATAGCAACAAGGTAATAATAGGAGTTCATAGATATATTAGAGGAATGAACACTTAAGTTCCAATCACAAATCTCTCGGATCTTTCCTCTAGATCTACAATCCTATAACCTTTGTTAAGAAGAACAAGTAAAGAATTAGGAACTGAATAGAACTTTATTGAGAACTTGCAAAGTAATGAAACTATGGTAAAAGAAATGTGTAAAAAGGTGGTGGTGAAAAAGCTTTTTTGTGCCAAAACACTTATACACATATAAATATGAGTTCACTTGGTTAAAAACTCGTCAGGGGCAATCTTGTAAAAATGTGATGTCGTGGGCTTCAAGTTCGGCCAAGTCCAACTTGTCTTCTTTCGCCGCTAGATATCGATCGATAGTACTGGATGTACATGGATCGATTATGATCTCGCTGTATCGTCCCTCGGAAAATGTGTGTCGATCGATAGCACGGAATGTGCATCGATTGATGTATAGCTCCGGATGTCGACCTCTGGTCTGATCTCGGGTGAACTCTTCTTTAAGCTCCAAAAAGGCACCTAAAACATCACTTTTCTCCAAAATGCTCCTGAGCCTGAAAACATACCTAATAGACTCCAAAACATAGATAATAATAATAAAAACACTTATATACCATGGGTAAAAACGGGTAAAATCCATGGTATATCATTGGTTGACTAAGTACCCAAGGGAAGTGTTTATGCAGGTATAAGCAAGCTAAGTCAGCTGAGACAAAGGGCTAACAAGCTCCGAGGATGTGGCAAAGGTATGATCTAGCAATGTTGCTTAGATCTAGATAGAATGGTTTAGGGGAATGGAACCTCGGATTTGTATGATTTGGTTTGGGTTCAGAACCAACCTTGGAGCTAGCTGGTAGTTGAGTATACTAACCATTAGCTGAGGTGATTCGACCCGACAAGTGTTAGATTGTGGGAACCGAAATTCGCACCGTCATTATATCGTATAAATAAGAAAAGTAGAAAAACCCTAATTTCCCTTAGGTCCCGGATATCTGAGAAACCACACGCCAAGCAATCAGAACACGAAATAAAACGAGAATAATAATAAGGAATCGTAAAAAGGGAAAAGAAAGATCTTATTTCCGAATTTTCGTTTGAGCGTAACAACAAGGTAAGATGCTTCGGCTACGAGAGATGTCGGCGAGATTCCTAGTCTAATACCCGTAGGCGGCTAAACCTAATTGAGTCGCAGCTCGAATAACAAAAACGGAAAAATGCCTAAATTGCTCTAAGTGCTAAGTTTTCTGTGAAAAAGTTCTCTCCCTATGCCTCTCGTCTTGAACTCCTTATATACTCCCTTCTAGGTCGGTTTACGCCTTCCTCTTTTGCCCTTAAGCCGTCATAGTCCAAAAAATGGAGATATTCCATTTTTCCGATCTTCATGATTATCTGCGGAAACTTTCCATTTATCCGCGGAATTTGATGTTTATCTCAACAAGCATAACCGTCATAGAGTTTATGGGTTTTAAGAAATAGTAATTGGGCCTCAAATCAAGTTTTAGGACTCTTTGGACCGTCTTTTGATTCGGGACGTTTATTACGGTTTCTTCGATAAAGATAATTTCCGCGGTTTTTATCGTAAAACTAGACCAAGGATTCCATTTGATTGGAAATCAAGAAATGGTTAAGCCGTGGTTTGCGGAAGGTTGTAATGAGGACAGTCGAGAGTTCATAGTTTTACATCGTATTGTCATTTCGGAAGATGTCGGATGCTACGGAAGGACAATGATGCATGCATGTTTGGTCACTATACTGACCGAGCTTTGTATGGAGCTTTGTCGCTATAGCGACCGAGCCTGTGTTCGGGCTCCGTCTCTATAGCGACCGAGCTTCGTATGGAGCTCGGTCGCTATACCGATCGAGCCTGTGTTTGGGCTCGGTCGCTATAGCGACCGAGCCGGGCATGCCGTTGGCTGCTTTGCGATGATCGAGCCGAGCCTTCGCCGTTGTTGATCTTTAGTTGTTTCGAGTGATCGAGTTTTTAACGAAGACACGATTTAGTCGTGGAGTCCCTCGGAAGGATTCGATTTTTACGATTTCTTTCGTAAAGAAATCAAAGATATACATATTTTTATCGAACTTTTCGATACTAACTTCGTCGTGACGGTTTTTTACCCCAACATAGATTGGTTTAGACCAATGGTTAAGTAGAAAAAATTCCGCCGTGCATAAGTTGAAAGGATCTAAGCTAGGGAATAACTAAGGTAGTCTTAAGCTAAGGTCTAATATAGCCTTAGCCTTTAGGCGAAGTTGTAAATAAAGCGTGAAAAATTTAGAGGTTCAGTCAGTGTATGGACCGAGCGACGTGAGGCATCACCCGCGGCCCGAGAGGCCGGGATCGGGTCTTACAAGTTGGTATCAGAGCATGCTTGATCATGTTAAGGACAGTGCTCAAAGATGTTGAGCCATGTGAGAGTTGAGGTAAGATTGGGTTTCATGCTTGTGAACAGGGAAGTTCCAAGATGAGCCGACTTAGCCAAGATGCACTCTCCAAGGGAAAGACCCTGAAACAGAAAGGTTAGTTTATCTAGTTATTTGGAAGTAATAGACGGATTGGACGATAGATGCAATGCAAGATCTTTGTATGGACGACCTGGACCAGGGAAGTAACATGGACCAAAGGGTGGCTTTTGTTGAAAGAAACGTGCAGCACTCTCTTGGAGGTAAGTGTTATTCCTTGGTGGCCGTTCAAAACAAGTGAGCATATGCGGTGTTCATGTTGATTTAAGGAAGACACTACATGGCTAGTACGAGTGGGCTTGTGATCAGATGGATCAGCTTGGACTTGGTATAAGTCAAGGTAGGATTCCTTAGATCAAGTTGAATGGAATGGACCAGTTCCAAGAGGAAGTGGAAACACGATGTTAAGTATCTCAGTATGATGAGGATTGAGGTATATTATAAACACTCTTGTGAATGGTATGAGACGTTCACAGAAGTGTGATGCTTTGGAGAATGCTATGGGACGTTTTCCCAATGTGAGATCAAACCGAGATCCTAGTCATCTAGGTACTTAATGATCGGTGGTGTGGAAACATATGTACTTTTTGATACTGGAGCTATACATGGTTTTGTGAGTCCAGGGAAGATCAGAAAGGGAATGTTCCGGGTTGGAACCTGGAATGGTCCTGACAAAGTGAGTGCGGCCGGAGGGCAGATTATGAACTCACCAGGTCTGGTTAAGGACATCCCAGTGATAATTCTGGACAGGTCGATGCCTGTGGATCTGAATGTCGTCCCCCTAAAGAATCATGAGGTGATATTAGGTATAGACTGGCTTGGAAAGAATCGGGTAACTCTTGATTGTCTCCATGGAAGGGTGCAGTTTGAGAATGAGTTTGGACCCCCGATCAGGTTCCAAGGTATTAAGCCGACCTCTTGTTGTTTAGTGGTTTCAGAAATCCAGGGGAAAGGATGCTTGGAAATGGTTTTGAGGCCTTCTTGGCTACCATTTACATTGATGAGGTCGTAGGGGGTGGTGACCCGGATGGGATACCGTTGGTTCAGGAGTTCAAGGATGTGTTTCGGGTGCTGCAGGGTGTGCCCCCTGGCAGGGCTGACCCGTTCATGAGTGAACTCGAACCTGGAACGGCCCCAATGTCCAAAAGTCCGTATCGTATGGCACCAGCCGAAATGGCTGAGTAAAGAAGCAACTTGAGGAGTTGCTTGATAAGGGTTTCATACGCCCTAGTGTATTGCCTTGGGGAGCACCAGTTCTTTTTGTGAAACAGAATGATGGTAGCTTCAGGCTGTGTATTGATTGAGACGGTCGAGTCCCAGAGTGGACCAGAACCGTAATATGATAAAGTCCGGTAAGGGACGAGGATCAGGACACGACCTACTCGGAGATGGACCTATGGTCGGAATGCACGGTCGAGTCCCTGAGTGGACCAGAACCAGAATATGATCACATCCTAAATGGACCAGGATCGAAATATAACAAAGTCCAGTGATGGACATAAGTCAAGTCTAGGCGGTTTAGTCTTGTAGAGACTAAGATCGCAATATGGCCAAGCTGGGAAAGGCTGTGGATGGTTAAGGAATGATCCAGTAATTTGTGGCTGGAATCATAAACCTTGGTGTCCGGGAAGGACTTAAGTAAACAGAATAATCTGTTAGGACTCGTGGTAGAACGAGAAGCCTAAAGATTGGAACAAGTTCTTTAAGACTTGACTGGTACATCGAGGGGCTTGGAGATTGGGTAGATCTAAAAGGCTCGGTTACGCAGTATGTTCTTAATAACTGAATATAATCTAGTCGTGGACTAGGGTCAGAGAATAATAGACTTGGTGTTTACTAGAACCGCAACTTGGAGAGTTGGCAAGTGACACAAGTCATGTCCTTGTATGGGTGCTTGATGGACCAAAGGATGGACAACTTTTTAAGATTTTGGGTTAAATCTCTATCAAGTGGGGGAGACTTGTATATATGACGATCAAGACGTGGTCAGTGAGAAGGAACAAGGAGGAAGATGCGACGAATTGGTTAGGGAGAACCAATCGAGCATGCTCCATGTTCCGAATGCAAAGAGTTTGGTTGGAACCTTTGTCATGAGACAAGACGTCAGCAACACTGGATTCGAGGAAGAATCCATCCTAAGTGGCGGAGACTTATCATGTCCCCCCGTTCCTGGAACTTGACATGGGACATAGACGTTTCATCAGAAACGGGATTTCTTGGGATCAGATCATGAGAATTGATCGTGAAGAAGCTGTAATGAAGTTTATGATCAAAACGGATCGTGAGAAAACTAAGTCTAGGTCTGGAAATATACCAAGGGACTTAGAAGGATTGAATAAAATGAAGAAAACTAGCTGGACACAATGTATAACAGGTAGGAGATACAAGGAAGAAGCTCAACCAGCTGAACGGAGATCGGTTGGAGCTCAAGTAGAGTGTGTCAGCTCTCTGAGAGTGTGTCAGATCCCTGAGCTGGATGGACTAGCTCACTCAGCTGGGTCATCTGGGGATCAGATCAACTCAGCTGGACTGAGTGTTCAAGTCTCGGGCAGTTGGGCCAGGTCCGGAAAGTTACCGGGCCTACGACCCATGTGTACCGATGGGCCGATGGGCTCTTGTGATTGGGCCATGGGCATGGGCAATCACTTTGGGCTTCTTTTGTAAAAATACAGGAGTGGTTTGGAAGGCCCAGGATGTCTGGTAACTGCCATAGGCAGGAGTTTTTTTTTTTTTTTAAAAGAAGTAACCGCCTAAGAGCAGTTATGGACAGTAATGGGCAATGGTTGGAAAATAACCACCCCTTCTTCTATAAATACAAGGGTAAGTCCGTGCCTTTGCAGGCACGCCAAGGCTTCTTCACACACCCTGAAACACAGAGAAAAACAGATAAAAACATAGAGATGGTCGGATTGCAAAATCCAATACTGAGATTGGTGTGAAGGCAGTAAAGAGGCAGTTTTGTGGGCAATCAAAGGGGAAATTGTGAACGACCCTTTGATGGTGATTTATCATGGATGATCACGTCCTAGGCTTCCTGTATGTCTTGAGATCACACACAAATGTCCAGGAGAGAAGGGAGAAGGTCGGACTCCACTCTCAAAGGCATGAACAGCCTTGAAGGCGGATGCAGTGTAGAAACTGGTTTCATGGAAGTTCCATGGAAGAGATTATGGGTACCACCCATGATTGGATCTTATCAATACTGTATGTATGTGATAAGGGCTTGATGGAGGCGTGCTTTGGAGGAGCATGGTCGCCCCTGATAAGGTAACATGTATGGACTGCGGACCATCGGACATAGCCGGATGCATATGGGCCGATCTGTTCCTGCAGTTATACTTTACTCTGTTTATATATTTATTATTCAACTTATTTATTCTGTTTATGATTGAGATTGATGATGAGACATGTAGGCACTGAACCATGGCCTTGGCCGGTTCAGGAAGTGAATGTCCTTGGCCATGGGCCGGACTAACCATAGTTGGTTTCCATATGATCCAGACTTCGGGGTTGGATTCTGATTATGGGAAACTGATTTTGATGATTTATAGGAGTTTTTGACATATTTTAACTTGTTCTTACAAATTGATTTGATGATGTCAACTTTTGACCGGTTGCACTGATCATGATCGGAATGCATATGGACTGGGTCGATTCATTGGATTCTGATTATGGGAATCTCTTAGTGGGGATTTATCAGGAGTTTTCATGAATTTTAATTAATTTTTGGAGCAGGTTTGCTTGAGGTGGAAATTTGCACCTAAGGGTATATTGAGGTCAGATCCTTGTGTTAGGTTATCTGATCATATGCTTGTGTGCTGAGATATGTTTGTCACTTATGATATTGATCATAAGTAATGCAAAATATCAACCTTGGCGTTGGTAAGTGTTGGTGTCAAAATCGGTCACGACGGAATCAATGACTGAAAGTCTCTGGAAAGTATTTCTTAAAACAAAAAGTCTCGGATAATTTGAAAAGAAGTTATACGAGATTTTCTCAAATTAGAATATCCACTCGCTGGTGAGGTCGAAAACGGTTATCTCGAAATCTACAGCTAAAGATCCTTCCAAACTCAAAGATTTCCCGCACGACCGACTAACGGGGGAAAGATCGGGCAACGGAAAACCCACGGGCGGCAAAGGACCCCTGGCGCCGGCGGCACGCGTCACGCGGGCCAGCCTGGCGCCGGCGGCACCCCGGTCTGGCGCCGGCGGCACGCGTCACGCGAGCCGGCCTGGCGCCGGCGGCACCCCGGCCTGGCGCCGGCGGGCGGCACCCCGGCCTGGCGCCGGCGGGCGGCATCCCGGCCTGGCGCCGGCGGCACGCATCACGCGAGCCGGCCTGGCGCCGGCGGCACCCCGGCCTAGCGCCAGCGGGCGGAACCCCGGCCTGGCGCCGGCGGCACGCGTCACGCGAGCCGGCCTGGCGCCGGCGGCATGCGTCACGCGAGCCGGTCTGGCGCCGGCGGGCGGCACCCCGGCCTGGCGCCGGCGGCACGCGTCACGCAAGCCGGCCTGGCGCCGGCGGGCGGCACCCCGGCCTGGCGCCGGCGGCAAGCCCCCTAACGCCGGTCGACGGCCCTTGTCCTGGTCTCGGTCCCATCATGCTCGGTCTGATCCCATCTTGGCTTGTTTGGATCGATCCTCGTGAGTTTGGTACGATCATGGCTACGGAACGAACATCTTTCGATTCGGTTGGAATCGTCCTCGATGTTTTATGACAAAAATTAGAAGGATTGGATTTCTCGTAGAAGATATCGTATAAAACAAGATCGATTAACTCGAACATCGATCCTTTAGGCTATACGGTTTATTTTACGAGAAAGATAGTCTTTCCGATAAATCGTATAAAACGTTCAACGACTTAAGACAAGTCCACGGACTTACTTACGATTTTAAGAGTTCAGGCCCAATCAGGCTATGACGGTTTATCCGATTTCCCGAACATCGGATAAACATCAAGTCACCAAAAAATAGGGGAAAACTCGAGGATAATTACGAAGATCGACGAAAATGGAATACTTCCTGAAGAGATAAACTTGGGCCCAAAGGCGAGGTCCATCATCCTAAGGCAAACCGACTTAGGAGTGGGTATATAAGGAGAGCAAGAGCAGAGGAGAAGGGGATCCGAAAATCCTAGATTGGAGACCTAGAGAGCTCCTGTTAGCTGATAGAACTTAGAATTCAGGCGGTTAGACTAGCAAGGCAGGCCCTAGAACGTCTGGCCGCCTCCTGCTCGCAAATCTCCGCTCCTCTCGGAAGGATCGGACAATTCTTTTACTTAAGAGCTCCGCACATAGAAACCCTAGGCGTTATCTTCGACATGCCTGTTTCTATGACAAACGCTCATAGTAGACGAACCCGCCCAGACGGTTCGATCTCTTGTTCAATTACACCTAAACTGAACTACGTCCGACTTGATCCTGGGAAGGGGTATGTAGGCAGCCTTTCTTAAGATCCAGTCCCAAATCTTAACAAAACCTTTTCCGTATTTATTCGGTCACTTGTCGTTGGCTGTTGCAGAGAATCCGGACCTTCAGGGAAAGTCGGGTTAACTCGGCTTTCCTCCGCAATATTATTCATTAAAATTGACGGTGTGAATTTCGGTTCCCACAGTTTGGCGCTAGAAGGAGGGGGGGACGGATTACTCTTACTCATACGGCCGCAAAGCGCTTGATCGAACCGATGTCCGGAAATATGAAAGAAAAAGTTGCAGTTTGCGTCAACGATGGTAAAACAACTCCAGCAGCGACTGTTCCTACGGCCAACGCTTACGCAAACGCCACGGTGCTCGAGCAAATCAAAAACCTAGCCGCGGCTTTCCGCCACAGGAAGAGCACGAAAACGAGCTCGCAATTTCTCTATCTATACAGAAAGGGCAACGATAAAATCTATCAAACCCCAAAAATTCGTCTTGTTACCAAGTTAGAGAAATCGCAACGAGCAAGGTTTCTACGAAAAACATTTCTTTCGAGAACCTCTCGGAAAAATAAAACTTATTCTCCTCGAAACCTTGGGGAAACCCTATATTACTCGCGGAACAGAAGCACGGCAAATCGGTTCACCGATTCCCACTGCCATACTTCTTACAAACAACTCTCGAGGAACAAACGGGAAAACGAAAGGAGGTCGGAGCTTGATCTTACTAGGACGAATTTCCATAGGGTAAGATCAGTCTTCCCAGTCCGCCTTAGTAAGAGCCCACTTTGTTCTCTTTTGTGTCTAGGTCAAAATGGCTTTCGTTTCATCTCAATCGGAGTTTCCGTAGAGATTTTACGAAGAGAACGAAGTCACTGTCCCGGCCACCTCGCCCGTGGACGAGAAAAACCATCACCAAGGTCACCTCGCCCATGGCCACCTCGCCTGTGGAAACCTCACTTTGCTCTCCTGTGAATATAGGTCAAGATGGTTTTCGTTTCGTCTCAATCGGAGCTTCCGTTGAGATTTTACGAAGAAAACAATGTCGCTGTCTCGACCACCTCGCCCATGAGAAGGATCTCTCTGTCCCGTCATAGGACGAGCCCGGTCCTGTCTCAGTACCATGCATCTTTGCCTGAGTTTTCGTAACTCGATCTTTGAGTCCGTGAGCCCCGGGGATCGACGAAGGCGAGCAACAGCAGCATCGGCGGACGCGGGACACGGCACGGGCGGTAGGGCGCCTAGCGCCAGCGGCAAACCGACCACGCCGCGCCTGGCGCCGGCGGCAGGGCGCCTGGCGCCAGCGGCAGACCGACCACGCCGCACCTGGCGCCGGCGGCAGGCTCGTCCTCTCCCGTCTGCGTCGACGGTAGGCCTGTCGTCTCCCGTCTGGCGCCGGCGGCAAGGGTTCTGGCGCCCATCCGTGCAATCGTTTCGTGATCTCGGGCAACGGCAACATCTTGGTCCCTTAAACCCATGTTCGGATTGTTCGAGAAACACGACGATTCTTCCGCAAAGCCTTCTCGATTGTTTAACAAAGCTCATATTCTAGAATCTAAGTTCGAAGCCTCATTACTCAAACCCTCGAAGATGGGAAGTCTACGAATCCAAGTCCATCTGGATCCTGACACTCGAGAAATCTCGGAAGACCATAAAAGGTTCGAATGATGAATGGATTTTGATTCATCGTATTAAACGATCACGGTTATTCTAAACACCAATCGTCTCGACTATACGAGGAAATGGGATTCCTTCGGAAATGCCGAAACCTTCAAAAGACTATTTTCTCGAAAGTTTTTGTAAAGGTTTTAATTCTTCGTAGGACAGGAACAAAAACGTCTTGAAAAACTGTCGTAGAATTTAGGGAACTTAGGACTTAGGTGGATAGTCTAGCAAGCTAAGTCTTAGGCAAAATTTCCAGTCTTGTTCCATCGTTCCTTGATTGTCCAGGCAGAACATGCAAACCGATCTAGTCTCTCGAAAAACCGAGAAACGATCGCCACGCCTTCTAAAAGCATACTCATCCCGCTTCCAAAAATAAAGAAAAAACGTACACAAGCCTTCGGAAGAACGGCTAACCCGTTTTCTTTCGTAAAAAGAAAAGGGAAGTAGGTACGTATACTATACCCGTATAATCCCATCTTCGAAAACTTTTTGCTTCAGCATCAAGACAACGCTTTTGACAAAGCAAACTCTCGCAGCAATAAGATTCGTCTAAAAAAACGCTAACGGCATAGCCTAACCGTTACAAACATAGTCTTGAAAACTCTACGTCGTCTCTTGTCGCAAACTCGCGACTAGAAACGTGTACCAACGTCAGACTAATAGCACGATGGTGAACTACGAAAAATAACGAAATAACCTTCGGTAAAACTCGATGAGTAATTCGAAGCAGCTTTCATCCAAAGGTCGAAATCATAGCGGAAACATCTCCCGTGCAATCCGCGGAAACATCGCTACTTTGACAATCTGCGATTTTCTATCTCCATGAAACCGGTCATCCATTACTTTCCTATAACAAGAATATTTTAAACAAAACAGCCTATGGAAAAAACATGATCGGTCTCATGCAAACGACTTCGCAGTACGCAAAAGTGAATGAGAAAAACATAATCCGTGGTCGCAAATATCGCAAGTAATTTGTGAGAAAAACTCTCCAGTTACCTTTACAAAAACCCCCTCTTACATCACTTTTACGAAAAATCATCTGTATGGTCGAGTCAATTCATACAAAGCAACTTTCGTAAAATAAACATAATGGGTCCATCGAGTAACTGTCATAGACAGTTTTTGCTCCACAAGGTTTCTGGCTCCTGCTTTCACTCCCCGCGGTTACGTCCGAGCAGGAAATAATCACGCAGGCGAACCCGCACATGTCCTGCGTCGATCCCTTAAACTTTTTCCCCCCGGATAAAATGAAACGATTTTCATGCAACAAAAAAGAATTTATACGAGCCATTCATCGTATAACTAAGACCTAAAGTGGAAGATCGTTTCTAAAAGCCATCAGCCATAACTCAGAAAACTCCGCTATGCTTGGCATGTCTATCTCGGCAAACGCTATTTGGCCCTCGGCCAACTACGCCCTTCCGTAAAGCCCGGACCTGAATTCGGCATCCCCATTAAGGACAATCGTAAACTAACATGACCTTAATAAGGGTCATGGTCTGATCGTTTACCAACCACTTCCTTGGCGATACGGCTGAATCTAGCCTCCATGCCAATCCAAAGCTACTGAGCGAGCACCGCTCCAATCACTTAACGGCTAAAAACAACAATCCACGATTTGTTCATAGAACGCCAAGTGACTATTACGCAAGCAATTTGTCGCATAACCCAGAATCGGAAATCATACGATAAACTCTTCATACCAAAACTCAGTCCTGACAACCATATGGTTAACGGAAGATTTAAACTCATCGTCAATCGATTAAGTTCTATACGCCCCGTAAACACGGCATGAAAAGAAACACTCGTGACAAGGCTCCAAGAGTTATACGAGTCATCCTTAATATATACAAACAAATCCCGGAAGGCCAACACTTCACGAAGCACTGTGAATGTAGACGCTTCTCCCTGGGTCGAACTTACGCGACCTCTTGGTCCTGCGTCCAAACCGAAACAACAGTTTCTGGCTGCGAACATTCGCAAAACATCTCCAAAGCCCGAGAACATTTCAACCACGAAGTGCGGCACAAGGGAAACTCGACCTTCAGCACTGCGAGACGTCGCTAACGCTCGAAGGACATTCTTTTCCTCAAAACATACAAACACACCTCTAAACGGTAACATGCCTCTAAACTGGCATCATGTCGTTGTTGCTGATCACAACAAACGAACTCTAAATAGCCGCCCTTCAAGGAGTAGGCTCTCTTGCATCCGACAAGGATAAACATAGCGCGCTATACAAGAAATCCAAATTTTGGTTTAGCTCTTCGTAAAGGAAGTAGCTCGACTCGCGCCTAGACAAATCATATAAGCCGACAACAATTCACTGATTTTAAACGGTACGAGTCAGGTTAAAATCGCAAACAGGCAAAACGAAAGCCGATTTGTCATCGCAAAGCCTCAGTCTGAGAGTAAACCTAGGTCTTGCCCTAAACCCAGCCACGCTGGATCTTGACATCTCATAGACATAGTATGGTATACGAGATCCAAAAATTTGTCTCTTCACTTAAGCCTATTCGTTTCACGAACTTTTCGCGTAAATCGGTAAACCGCGGAAAATCTTGCTTTATGCAAACAATAGGTACGGTGATCATCAGGGAACTAGGAATGAGACGACAACTCACACCCTCTTTCTCATACTTCGAAAAAACTGAATTTCATAAAAAATTGAAAAACACATAATGGCCTCACAACGCTCAGACCAAAACAAATACATCAACAACATCATGCTCGAAAGTCTCTCATGACACATAACCAGACCATATAAGTCTCGCTGGAAAAGAGATCACAAGGGTCTTAAACTCCAAAACGAACTACGGAAGTCTTGATCCCTACAACAAGGGTACGTAGGCAGCCTTCAAAAGGCGCAGCCCCAATCTTACCACTTTCAACGGAGCCTTTCAACCATTAATTCCGCCTATCTTACCTGACATGTCTTATTGCTCGCAAGAACATCACGAAGGTTCTAACAAGCTGGGGGGTTAACTGTTGGTGTCAAAATCGGTCACGACGGAATCAATGACTGAAAGTCTCTGGAAAGTATTTCTTAAAACAAAAAGTCTCGGATAATTTGAAAAGAAGTTATACGATATTTTCTCAAATTAGAATATCCACTCTCTGGTGAGGTCGAAAACGGTTATCTCGAAATCTACGACTAACGGGGGAAAGATCGGGCAACGGAAAACCCACGGGGGGCAAAGGACCCCTGGCTCCGGCGGCACGCGTCACGCGGGCCAGCCTGGCGCCGGCGGCACGCATCACGCGAGCCGGCCTGGCGCCGGCGGCACGCGTCACGCGAGCCGGCCTGGCGCCGGCGGCACGTGTCACGCGAGCCGGCCTGGCGCCGGCGGCACGCGTCACGCGAGCCGGCCTGGCGCCAGCGGGCGGCACCCCGGCCTGGCGCCGGCGGCACACGTCACGGGAGCCGGCCTGGCGCCGGCGGCACCCCACCCTGGCGCCGGCGGGCGGCACCCCGGCCTGGCGCCGGCGACACGCGTCACTCAAGCCGGCCTGGCGCCGGCGGCACCCCGGCCTGGAGCCGGCGGGCGGCACCCCGGCCTGGCGCCGGCGGCACGCGTCCCGCAAGCCGGCCTGGCGCCGGCGGCAAGCCCCCTAACGCCGGTCGACGTCCCTCGTCCTTGTCTCGGTCCCATCATACTCGGTCTGATCCCATCTTGGCTTTTTTGGACCGATCCTCGTGAGTTTGGTACGATCACGGCTACGGTACGAACATCTTTCGATTCGGTTGGAATCGTCCTCAATGTTTTACGACAAAAATTAGAAGGATTGGATTTCTCGTAGAAGATATCGTATAAAACAAGATCGATTAACTCGAACATCGATCCTTTAGGCTATACGGTTTATTTTACGAGAAAGATAGTCTTTCCGAGAAATCGTATTAAACGTTCAACGACTTAAGACAAGTCCACGGACTTACTTACGATTTTAAGAGTTCAGGCCCAATCAGGCTATGACGGTTTATCCGATTTCCCGAACATCGGATAAACATCAAGTCACCGAAAAATAGGGGAAAACTCGAGAATAATTACGAAGATCGACGAAAATGGAATACTTCCTGAAGAGATAAACTTGGGCCCAAAGGCGAGGTCCATCATCCTAAGGCAAACCGACTTAGGAGTGGGTATATAAGGAGAGCAAGAGCAGAGGAGAAGGGGATCCGAAAATCCTAGATTGGAGACCTAGAGAGCTCCTGTTAGCTGATAGAACTTAGAATTCAGGCGGTTAGACTAGCAAGGCAGGCCCTAGAACGTATTGCCGCCTCCTGCAGGATCGGACAATTCTTTTACTTAAGAGCTCCGCACATAGAAACCCTAGGCGTTATCTTCGACATGCCTGTTTCAATGACAAACTCTCATACTAGACGAACCCGCCCAGACGGTTCGATCTCTTGTTCAATTACACCTAAACTGAACTACGTCCGACTTGATCCTGGAAAGGGGTACGTAGGCAGCCTTTCTTAAGGTCCAGTCCCAAATCTTAACAAAACCTTTTCCGCATTTATTCGGTCACTTGTCGTTGGCTGTTGCAGAGAATCCGGACCTTCAGGGAAAGTCGGGTTAACTTGGCTTTCCTCCGCAATCTTATTCATTAAAATTGACGGTGTGAATTTCGGTTCCCACAGTAAGCTATGTGCAACGCATTGGCTGAGAGCCATGAAGAAGAGTACTGCCAATACTAGGTGGTGTAGACCACTAGTATTGTGCTGGGTGTACTTGTGCAAGGGAGGCCGTGTGTTATCTGCTCATGGGCAGGAATGAACGACCTGATCCTTGGATGATGGATCAAGGTGTCTGCCCTGAGTGATCAAAGGTTGCACTGGTTGTAAGAGCAAGACTGGTCGGGTCCATTTGGACATGGTTCCTTGGCCAATCTGATAAGTGTGAAGATAAATCAGTTCTGAGTCATGTGGGGTGTTTGGTTGAATGACTTAGGATCTGATGGGCTGATTAGTCCTTGTGAGGACTTGAAATTATTAGTCCATGAGAGGATTTGACATTATTAGTCCATGAGAGGACTTGGTATTATATCCTACAAAGCGTAAGGATATTGGATGATGCATGGGCTGAGATGAGCCAGATGCATATCAATTATTATTGAAGACTTCCCAAAGGTTACTTGGTCTGTGGGGATGGTTGGTTGACTGACTAAGTACCCAAGGGAAGTGTTTATGCAGGTATAAGTAAGCTAAGTCAGCTGAGACAAAGGGCTAACAAGCTCCGAGGATGTGGCAAAGGTATGATCTAGCAATGTTGCTTAGATCTATATAGAATGGTTTAGGGAAATGGAACCTCATATTTGTATGACTTGGTTTGGGTTCAGAACCGCCTTGGAGCTAGCTGGTAGTTGAGTATACTAACCATTAGCTGAGGTGATTCGACCCGACAAGTGTTAGATTGGTTTAGACCAATGGTTAAGTAGAGAATATTCTGCTGTGCATAAGTTGAAAGGATCTAAGTTAGGAAATGACTAAGGTAATCTTAAGCTAAGGTCTAAGATAGCCTTCGCCTTTAGGCGAAGTTGTAAATAAAGCGCGAAAAATTTAGAGGTTCGGTCAGTGTATGGACCAAGCGACGTGAGGCATCGACCGCGGCCTGAGAGGCCGGGATCGGGTCTTACAAGGTAAGCCTTGGGGAAGCTCTGCCGGGAATACGTCAATGAACTCGTCAAGCACTGCAACTAACGACGGGGAAACTGGTTGCGATGAGTTGCAGGTATGTGCTTGTGGAAGTAAAGCAAACGCAACACCCTCCACGCGCAGTTCAGTAAGGAACGCAGAGTAAGAACACACTAATGTGCGTGGTTGTTGAGGTTGCGACGTAGGTGACGTTGGTGAAGGATCTGGCGCCACAGGTTCTCTCGCAGGCAGGAGAACTATTTGGTGAGTTTTCCAAATAAAGCTTTAAGTGTTCCTGGCACCGTCATGGATTATCTTTCGATCAAATTTCCAGGGACGTCCCAGTATAAGATGACTGATATCCATGGGAGAAATGTCGAAATAGAAGCGGTCTTTGTAGTGAGGACCAATAGAGAAAGCAACTAGCACCCTCTGAGTCACTCGAGTGCAACTAGTCTCCGTAATCCAACCAAAGGGTTTAGGGATTTGGATGTTGCTGCCTCACAAGACCCAATATATTTACAGCCTCATTTGCAATAACATTGCGTGAACTTCCCGAGTCTATGATAAAGGTACAGACGCGACCTCGAACCGTACAAGTGGACTTGAAGATGTTGGTGCGCAGCCACTGTTCATCTTGGCGGTGAGGTACCTACCGTACACGAGCGGCGAACCACTAGGAGGTGACCTGTGTCTCCTATAGTCTCGTGAATATCTCCCTCAGGTTTCTCATCTTAATCCTCATAAGATTTATAGACCAGAGAAGAATCATCTTGTGTCTTATCAAGTACAAGTCCTTGTCGGTTTTGATTAGGACAAGATGAGTGACGGTGACCTGGTTCCCCACAAGTATAGCACTTTAAAGCAGGAGGTCGAGTTGATCGTCGCAGAGTCTGATCCTCTGGTTGTCGCGATGCACTTGACTGAGCTTCAGGTTCCTTTGTTGTTGCAGGTGCTGGGTTCGTGTCCATTGTGCGAGATCGCGATGACTGATTTTGCCAAGACGACGAGCACTGTTGTTGTTCAAAGGAAGCGACGCGTCTGTGAGCTTCAGCGATTGTTACTGGATCAAACTGAGCTAGCGCTGTCTGAAGTTGAGAGCGAAGGCCTCCAATAAATCGTGAAACAAGCTGCTCAGCACTGTCATAAATCTCCGTTCTCGTAAGTAACAAAGAGAACTCCTCAGCATACTCATCCACCAAACGAGATCCTTGGCGCAATTTCTGAAGCCGATTGTAGAGTGCTCTCTCATAATTTTGAGGGAGAAAGGTTGCCTTCAGATGTTTTTGGAGCTTCAGCCAAGCCACGATTGGTGGTTTGCCAATGCGATGCCTTGTTGATTTGATCTGTTTCCACCAAGATGACGCGTGATCTCAAAATTTCATTGCCACCAGAGAAATACGCCGTTCCTCAGGTACTTATTTGAACTCCAGCAATTCATCGACAGTGGCGATCCAGTCAAGGAGTGCCTCCCCACGAGGTCCACCGTGAAATTCAGGAATTTCCACTTTGAAGGAAGATTCCCACCGCTGGTCTGGTTGTCGATGCAGATCATCATCGTCTCTGTAATGTCGAGCTGGACGACGACGCTCTCTTCGAAGCCTGCTACGTGCGAACGGGTTGGTGTCAATTGAATCTTCATCCTCTGTTTCAGCGTCATTATACAGGGGATTATGTTGCGTTAAGCGATCAGCGAGCATCCCTCCTAACTCCACGAATGAAGCATGTATGGTGCTCTGCAGATTTTCTTGCATAGCTAGTAATGCTTGGCGAAATTCTGTCCAGTCTCCCGTGTTAGGAGCATCGTTTTGTTTCATCAGCGGCATTGTTGCACAAGTGATTGGATTCCTGGAACGTTCCGTGTCTGATACCAACTGATAGGGTAGCGGAAGCTAAGTAACAAGGATTCGACAAGAACTTAACAGAGAACTCGCAGAATCGTAGAAACCTTGGTGATGTTGATACTCTCAACGTAACAAGAGTGCCTTGATGATGACGATACTCGACAAGATCAAGAAGATTTAGAGTACTCTAAGTGCTTAAGAAAGCTCTGTCTGCAATTGCAATTTCTTATTAAATAAAACGTGAAACAAAGCTGAGACCCTAAAGTCATTAATATACAAGTCGAGAGAATCTCGTTATCCTAATCTAAAAAGGATTCATATTTATCCTCGTAACAAGGAAATAATGAAAACAAAGAAAACCAAAACAATGGGCTCACGATGGGCTTTATACGCTACATCATTAGTATTATAAGATTGGAAAGGAGTTTGAGAAGTACTGTGACCCTAAAATAGTTGTTTTAAGATTTGATAAGGTTTGTGATGGTGAGGTATTTATTTGCAGTGATAAGTTTTATAAATATTCTAATTCTATATGAAAAATTAGATAGTGGACTTTTAAAATAATATTTTCACAGGTAAACATTTTATGACGACTGGATCTAAAATTTAAAGATTCCTAAGTTGAACTCAAATATATTTACTGTACTACTAATTAAATTTTTAGTTATATCACCCCAACTAAGTTTTATAAATTAGATTATATATTAAATAAAATTCAATTTAATGATTTTATTGATATATCGTTCATCTCTCAAAATTATAATTTAATTGTTTGATGTTTCTATTTTCAGTTTATTTAATTCAGAGTAAAATAAAAAGTAATCTAAGAACTAACTTCCATCAATCGCCAAACATCGCCAGACAGCATGAATTATATATAATCTGAAATGGATATGTTTTGTTTCCAAACAATCTCAATAATAATATAAATTTAAAAACTACCAAAGTATTCAAAAAGATTTGAACATCCTTTATTTACAAATATCTACCACCATAAAAAGTAATGCAATATTGAATTTAAAATTTAAAAATTTTAGACGAATCTGAATGTTAAAAATATATTTAATATTTTAAATTTAAATAAAATATAAAATATAAAATTATATTTAAATTTTTCTAAAAAATACTTATATCCGCGAGTTCGCGGACATTTACCTAGTATATGTTAATTAGTACGACATTACATATATGATTCAAGCACTTTCCGTATAGTAATTTTCAATTGTGAATTTAATAGTTAACTAATCAAATTATGCGAAATTAATTCATACGTTATAATAGAAGGTTCGCGAACATTAAAGTGTTAGATCATGCGTCAGAATTGTCTTCTCAATAGGAAGGAGCCAAAAGCATCGGCTCAAGTGGAGACCAGTAACCATACACATTCATACGTTTTCTTACAAGATAAGATAAGATAATGTCATTTCTACACCTTTCTTTAATTCTGTGGCAGTTAACGGCGATATCATGAAATCGTGATCCTTTGATCATTAGGGCTTTATACCTCTTGGGGTTCTCACTATATATAGTGACCATAGCAATAGACAAACAAGTAAGTAAGAGAAAAGAGCAAAAGAAGAAGTAGAAGTGGTAGTAATGGCGTCCTCTATGCTCTCCTCCGCCGCTGTGGTTACCTCCCCGGCTCAAGCCACCATGGTCGCTCCATTCACCGGCTTGAAGTCTTCCTCTGCATTCCCAGTCACCCGCAAGGCCAACAGTGACATTACTTCCATCACTAGCAACGGAGGAAAAGTTAGCTGCATGAAGGTAAATTTCACTAGAATAATTGTAGGCATGTCTTTTATTACATGCAACTTGTAAATTTGAACATGAATCCTATTCAAAAATGTATATAACATATCTAGGAATTAAAAAAAAAAGTGTAAACAATATATACAAAAGTGAATTAATATTCATGAAATGGAAATACGATTTGTAGGTGTGGCCACCAGTTGGAAAGAAGAAGTTTGAGACCCTCTCTTACCTTCCTGACCTTACCGATGTTGAATTGGGTAAGGAAGTTGACTACCTTCTCCGCAACAAGTGGATTCCTTGTGTTGAATTCGAGTTGGAGGTAATAAAAACAGAAGTTCTGTTTCCATGGATCTAAACATCTTTTATGACACAATGCCAATCCTGATTTTGATTGGAATTCACATGTGTGTATAGCACGGATTTGTGTACCGTGAGCACGGAAGCACACCCGGATACTACGATGGCCGTTACTGGACAATGTGGAAGCTTCCCTTGTTCGGATGCACTGACTCTGCTCAGGTGTTGAAGGAAGTCCAAGAGTGCAAAACAGAGTACCCTAACGCCTTCATCAGAATCATCGGATTCGACAACAACCGTCAAGTCCAGTGCATCAGTTTCATCGCGTACAAACCACCAAGCTTCACCGGTGCTTAATTTGCTATGTAAAACATTCACATAATAATCTCTGCTCATTTCATTTCCAATTGCCTGTTTCTCTTTTTTTTTTTCTTTGGGTTTTTGTTTCTGAGACATGTTATATCGGATTGTCAAATGTTTGATTTATGAACATGTAATCTCTACAATGCATTTTCTTCTTGGTTACTTTCCGATGGCTATTAGGTTATCAATTTTTACTGGTATAACTAACTTTACAGAACGGAATAGGTAATGGCGTACGTAATGCTAGTGGTAAATATTTTCTAGAACAAGAAAACATTGTTATGTTCAAAAAAAAAAACAAGAAAACATTGTTACTAGAAAAAAATAGATTTTATATGCAGTTAATTAGTTCACTAAAGATTCAGATAACAATCATTGTATCATATCGTCGTCACACTCACATACATTTACCATTGATTTGTAAGGCTTCAACAATATTTCAAGGCTTCAACAATATTTCAATCACATCATTTGATATTTCACACTTCTTACGTGGAGTTTATGAGATCCTATACATATGATTGGTATATCATCATTGGAATTTGGAAATAAGACACATTATATAGATATGGAACTCTATTCTTATATTTTTGTTATAATTGTTATCAAGAGTTAACTAAATATTCTACTTTTTCTATAAATGAAAGTGATTTCCTAAAAAAACGTATGGATGTACATCTCACTCCCACACATAAATCACTGGAGCCCGGGAAAGGATTAGCCCACTTAATATGTGTGATAGCCACATTTGTGGACGCACCCATACATAAGATAGGCATGTGGATAAGAGTGAATATCCTTAGACATTTTTTTTTTTTAATTTTTGAACATATCTATATAAATATATTTTATAAATGATACTTAAATAAAACATTTCTGGATTGCAAATTCGAACTAGAACATTTTTTTTGGAAAAAACAAGCTTAAAATTTAAAAGTACCCAAAACAAAAATTCATTTAGGCATTCAAATACATATATTTTTTTGGTTTGCCTTGGCATATGCACTTCAAGTGTAGAAATCAAAGATCGCAAGTAACTTGATAACACTACAAGAAAACAACGTATATTCCGATGGCAATTCCGACGGAAAGAAACTTCCTCGGAATATACTGATGTTATTCCAAGGAAATTCCGAGGAAAGGCAATTTTCAGGTTTCCTCGGAATTTCCTCGGAAATTTTCGACAGAATTCCGAAGAAACCAATTTCCTCGGATAATACCGATGACAAACCGAGAAAAAATTATAACCGTTATAGAGCCGTTGGGAAATTATCTAAGTTCCGAGAAAATACCGAGGAGTATTATGTTTCTGACGACCTTCCGAGGGCAAATTATAACCGTTATAGAGCCGTTGAGAAATCTGTACAAATTCCGAGGAAATTCCGAGGAATAATAAATTTCCGTCGGAATTTCCTCGGAATTGTCGGCAACATTTTCCCTATAAAAGCCACCACTCCTCATCCTTTTCATTCACTCCATATTCTCATCCTCTCACTTACTATTTACACACGAATCTGGTTCAAAAAAACATGTCTTCTTCAAATTATTATCGTTCGTGGATTGATCGTCCTCATTTGGATAATGACACGAAATTGCTTACGGAAGAATATCAAAAAGGTATAACTGAATTCATGGGGTTAGTTCAGCGACAACCGGAAGCAAAAACAGGTATGTTAAGATGTCTTTGCTCTACTTGTAAAAATAAAAAAAGTTATAAAAGAGTGGGATGTTTGGACTCATCTATATTTGAACGGGTTTACACGAAGTTACAAAATTTGGTATCATCATGGGGAAACTGATTATGAATATGGTAGTACTAGCGAATCTCAGACAGCGGTTAGGTTAGAAGAACCAATTAGAACGGATGTAGATTATGGTGTAGGTACTGAGCAGATGGTAAATGATCATTTTAGAGGGGAAGAATTACCCAATGCAGAAGCTAGGAGATTTTTTGATATGTTGGATGCAGGAAAACAACTTTTGTACCAAGGTTGCAGAGATGGTCATTCACCTTTATCATCTGCAACAAGACTGATGGGCATTAAAACATATTATAATTTGGCTATAGAATGTGTGGATGCGATTGCTGATTTTGTAAAAGGTATTCTACCAGAGGATAATGTAGCCCCGGGATCATACTACGAGGTTCAGAAACTCGTAGCTGGTCCTTGTTTACCGTATCAGGTAATAGATGTATGCATCGATAACTGCATGATATATTGGAGGGCGGACAAGAACCGGGTTACATGCAAATTTTGTCGGAAGGCTCGTTATAGAGATACGAGTGGAAGAGTTCCAGTGCCATATAAAAGGATGTAGTATTTGCCTTTGACGGAAAGGTTGAAGAGGTTGTATCAATCTGAACGCACAGCCCAACCAATGAGATGGCATGCAGAGCATTCGACAGATGGTGAGATTAGACATCCTTCAGATGCAAAAGCATGGAAGCATTTTCAAAATATAAAACTAATTTGGAAAACTAATTTGTAACTATAACAAGATTTTTATATTTATTAAAACTATTTTGGAAATATGAAACTATTTTTATATTTATTTTTACTATTTTGGAAATAGTAAACTAATTTTTATATTAATAAAGTATTTTTATATTTGTTAAAGTATTTTTATCTTTATTTTTAATATTTTTTTTATAATAATAATTTTTTTTCAGGTCTGGTGGCGATAACCAGGCCATGTCCCGCTGTTACACACCACGAGGTCGGACTGGTTCGACCGGCACCTCTCGTGGTTCTGCATCTTCCCAAAACCAAAATCTCGATGGTATTGGTCCCCCTCCAGCTCCTCCAGTCGTTCCGGGTATCATGAGCGTTGAACAATTGGTTCAACAGCCTGGTCGAGACCATCTTCCCTTTCTCACTCAGTTTCCAAAGGGACGACACCAAACATGGTTAGATTTTTCTTTATTTTATTTTTTTCTTTCATTTTATTTTGCTTGATTATGAATTTTTTTTTAATTAGGTTCAATCGGTCGGGGAACGGGATAAGCTCCTTCATCAACCGGATGATGTACTCGACCCTCAAAAAGGATTATCCTACCTACACCAGGTTTCCTCCCGAGGATCAGGAGATGTGGTTCCGTCAGTTTGCGGTATTTCTTTTTATTTTGCTTTATCTTATTTTTTGTTCTTCGACTTAAATTTTTACTAATTGTGTTTTTTTTTCAGCAAGAATTCAACTGGAATCACCTCCAAACGACCTTTATCCGTAATGAGTTCACCCATAAAGTCATTGACAATTATGGGAAGCAGATCTATGAGTGGAAGCAAAAGTGGCTCAAGGGAAAGAAACCGAAGTCGATTAACGATACGGTGTGGCTCGAGTTGCAAGACCATTGGGAGAAAGTGGAGACGCAAGAGATCTCGGACACCAATTCCACCAACCGCAAGAGTGAACTTGGTGGGAAAGGCGTCTTCATTTATTTTTTTTTGCATATTTATTTCAATTTTTAATGCTTTTTACTAACAAATGTTTTTTTTTTTCAGGCGGAACAAAACGATGGTGAGCCGGTATATGAACTCGTGCTAATGAAGGAGGCGTATACCAACAAGAAGACCGGAGAGATTTCGGATGCCGTTGTGAAGGAGGTGGTCGACTTGGTCGAAACCCAGAGGGATGAAGAGATCCAGCGCTTATCTCAGCTTCAGTCTGACGAGGACGGCACTACTGCGGCTTCCACCAACCTGCCTCGAACTCGAATCAAAGAACTCGTTGAGTCGGTAAGATCTTCATTTTAATTTAGAATTTTATTTTTACTATTTTTTCATTTCATCAGTCTTTTTCACTGCTTCAGTTTTTTTTCTATTTTTTTTTTCAGGCTGTTCCAAGGAAGAAAGGCCATATGTTCGGGTTGGCTCGTCGCTCTAAGTCAATTCCTTCTACTTCAGAACCGACTTTTGTCGATCCGGCACTTATGGAGGAGCTACAGAACAAGGATGACCGCATAGTAGCTTTGGAGACCCGGAACGCCACCATTCTTACCCAGAACGCCACCATTCTTGCTGAAGTGGAGGAAACGAAGAAGAAGAACCAGGAGTTGCTGGACATGATGCGACGGCTGTTTCCGAACGAATTCTAGTTTGTATTTTTTTTTTTTTTGCATTTTAAAACTCTGAATGTTTAATTTATAAGACTTTAAATATTATAATATGTTTTCTATTTCAGATTTAATCTTATAATTTAAAATAATTATTATATAAATATTCTTTTTAAATAAAAAAATAAAATATTTAATTATATATATTATTTTTTTTAAGAAATAGAAAATTGGAATATTCCGAGGAAACGTGTCCGTCGGAATATTCCGAGGAACTTATGCCGTCGGAAGTTTCCGAGGGAATGGGTCCGTCGGAATATTGCGAGGAAACTCCGGCGTCGGAATTTTCCGAGGGAATTTGTCCGTCGGAATATTCCGAGGAAAGGATGCCGTCGGAATATACCAAAGGACACGTTTCCTCGGAATATGCCGAGGAAATCCTCCCTCGGTAACTTCCGACTAACATGTTTCGTAGGAACATTCCGATGAAGAGCGTTGGTCGGAATTGCGTCGGAATATCTGTCCCTCGGTATTTCCTCGGAGCCTCTGACGAAATTCCGAGGAACTTTGTTTTTCCGACGAGAAATTTCCGAGGATATTTTTTTCGGAAGTCCGTCGGAATATGCTTATTCCGACGAAATCCCGAGGATTATGGCCCTCGGAATTTCCCTGTTTTCTTGTAGTGTAACAAAAGAAATAACTCTTCTTTTATTGCTTTAAAAAAACTCACTGAAAGACTAATGCTCACAAGTCTTTCAATCTCAAACTCTTATGTTATGCCACACCTTGGCATCTCCATATATATAAAACTTAAATCCTAAACTCACTAGGTATATATGATGTTTAGATAACTTCTAAATACTAAGGACTTTCATATTTTCTATTCCATAACTCGGTAGGAAAAAGATAGTTTCATCTCCAAGCTATTTCAAGCCTATCCTAACATTCTCTCCCTTAAACTTGAAATCATTTTCAGACAACTCTTGCATTCCAATGAGATCCCTCATCTCTCTGAATTTGATCCTTCCTAAGGCTTTAGTTAGAATATCAGCTTTATGTTGACTCCCTACGACATGCTCCACATCTACTTGACCCTTCTCTACGCACTCTCTTATGAAGTTGTACCTTGAGTGTATATGCTTGCTTCTCCCGTGAAAGACTGGATTCCTAGTAAGAGCAAATGGCCGACTGATTGTCGATTCGTATAGTCGCGTTCGCACACGGATGCTCCTAGATCTCACCAAGCAACTCTTGTAACCATATAGCTTGTTTAGCACCCTCAGTACCAGCCATAAATTCCGCCTCACATGATGACAATGCAACAGTTTCCTGTTTGTGAGCACCATGTGCCGATGCTATCGTTTAGATAGAATATGTGACCAGTAGTACTCTTGCCATCGTACGGATCAGTATTGTAAGACAAATCACTATATCCCACAAGTCTCGGTATACTTGGTGTGGATCGATTAAATACCAATCCTAGCGACGTAGATCCTTTACGATATCTCAAACAGTGCTTCATTGCTGACTCGTTTGATACCTTTGGCCTCGACATGTAACGACTTAAGACCCCAACCGTGAAAGAAAGATTTGGCCTTGTGTGGAGTAAATACCTAAGGCACCCCACGTTTCTTCGAAATCGTGTAGCATCAATATCTTCCTCTTCATCTGCTCTGCAAAGCTTTAACCCTGACTCCATTGGTGTATGCGTCATGTTACAATCTCTCATTCCACTTTCCTCACGAATCTTCTAGGTCTGGGCATTTTACCCGGACCCGAAAACCCGAACCGGAACCGACTCAAAAAATCCGGTTTGGAACGGGTACGGGTAGAGGCAAATTACCCTATTGGGTCGTGATGATGAGGACCCGCGGGTAGACGACCCGACCCGGACCGTACCCTATACCCGATAGGATAATTTCAGACCCGAATTTAAATCCCTAAAGGCCTAAACCAGACCAAACCACCCCACCCCTAGATAGGTTTTCACTTCCCCGATGCACATCTAGCCGTTTTTGTTTTTACTTTTTGCTCGTGAATCCCTTCCACTCCCCAGAAGCGTTTGATTCGAAGAGTTTGTCGTCAATTTATAACCAATAAATCCAAAATCAAACATCACCAAAATGGGATCTCATCAGAATCAGGTTCTTCATAAACAGCAACGCCCCTTACCCTTAGCGTCTTCTTCATCAGCAACTGCATTGTCTACAAATCGATTTAGGTAAGTCTCGAACTTTAGTTTTAATTTTTGTTTTTGGTTTTGGTTTAGTCCGATTGTGATTCTTGTTTTTTTTTGTTTATGCCTTTGACTGTTGAATGTTGATTTTTGTTTATGGCTTTGATTAATCTGAGTTTGATTCTTGACTCTTGTGTTCCTTTTGAATCGTTTATTTCTTGTTAATAGTTTTAACTCGAAGTGAACTCGGGTTTTATTACGATTAAGTTGTGTTTCTTCTTCCTTGATTGCCGATTTGAATTGGAGTCTTATTATGAGAAATTATGTTGTGTTTGTTCTTTGACTCTTTTCTTTTGTTTTGAAATTTGAATCTGTTATGTTCTATGTTTCTTTGTTGTAATTTGTAAGCTTGTAACTTGTTCTTCATTTTTTGTGTACTTGTGTTTGTCTTGTGTAGAATTGTTTTTAATGTTGTCTTGTGTATAATGCAGATGGTGTCTTCATGTGATGATGATCCAGAATCTGATAAATCAGGAGATGAAGTTCAGACACCAATCTCTCGTAACAAAGGCAAACGTAAAAAAACAGAAGGCTGCAGTGGTTCAAGGTCAGAAAAGAAAAGACGTCAAAGGTATGGGAGCACTTTACTAGAAAGAAAGAAGATACTGATATAGCCACCTGCAGCTATTGTGGGAAAAAGATGGCATGTACTACAAAGTCAGGAACAACAAACTTGAAGAAACATGTGAATCTTGCATGCAAGGCTTACCAAGCATGGCTGTCTGTGAACAAAGACAATAATCAAGGTGCTTTAGATGTCGAAATGGTAACATCAGAGTGTGCAAAGTATCTGAATCTGTGTTCAGACAAGCGACAAATGAGATGATGGTTGTAGGAGAGTTGGATTTATCTTGGGTGGAGAGCGTAGCTTGGAGGAATTTCTGCAACAAGACTAAGCTGTACGTGCCTCATTCAAGAATAACAGCAACCCGAGATATTGTTGAGACCTTTTTGAAAAAGAAAGAGGCGATGAAGAAGATTCTAAGGAGAACAATCAACGGCTGTCACTGATGACTGATATTTGGAATGCTCCACATACTGGTGCCAGTTACATGGTGATTACGGCGCATTTTATAGACAGCTCGTGGCATTTGAGGAAGCTCGTCATTGGATTCAAGAATGTGTATGATCACAAAGGATCAACAATATCTAAGGTACTTCTTGATTTCTTATAGGAATGGGATATCAAAAGGGTGTATGGCATAACCGTAGATAATGCCACAGCTAATACTTCTGCATTGAGAAAGTTTACTGAAGCTTTTATTGAGAAAAATGGCGCTGATGCATTGGTTCTAGATGGAAAGTTTCTGTATTTTAGGTGTGCTACTCACATTCTCAATCTGATTGTTAAAGAAGGTTTGCTGGAGATAGAGAGCAGTTTCAACGCCATTCGTAATGCCATTTATTTTGTGAGGTCTTCAACTCCTAGCCAGATTTCTTTTGAGCAACATGTAGAGTCAGGAAGACTTCAGAGAGGAAGCTTACCTTTGGATGTGAGAGCTAGGTGGAATTCGAATTTGATTCTGTGTTTCAAGGTTGAATGTTGCTGGTTTGCTGCGCATTAGAAGAGTCAAGACTTCGAGACTGAGACTGAGTAATGAGTATCAGTTTGTTGTTGCTGTTTTTAAATTTGCACTTCATCAGTTTTTAAACTTCTTATGGTTACTTATGGGAAAACTTGTCCTTAGTCTTTTTTATATTGTGAATCTGTGATTCTGCTGTGGTACTATTATGAACTTGTTGTTTTTTATGAAGTATAAAGTTTGAAAATTTTCTTAGAATCTTATTGCTTGTTTTAAACATTCCAGGTTTTTCACATGAATATAGGGTAATTTCTCGGGTATATAGGGTAATTTGGACCCGGATATTGTATACCCGGCCCGAGAATGAAAAAACCTGATCCAAAAACCCTTAAAAGACCCGAAAACCCCCAAAAAGACCCGAAAATCCGAAAACCGACCCGAGAATTTTAAGAACCGAAAATACTTCGGTATTACCGGTTCTTATATCCTCTACCCAATCCAACCCGGACCCGAGATGGCCCGGAACCAAAAATTTCAAATTACCCTATCGGGTCCTAAACTCTAAGACCCGAAGGACTTGGACCCGAGACGACCCAACCCGAACCCGACCTGAGGACCCGAATGCCCAGGCCTAGAATCTTCAGCGCATACCTTGTCTGATTCAACGTTATCCCGCCATCAAACTAGTTAACTTCTATTCCAAGGTAGTAACTGAGCTTACCAAGGTTACTCATGTCAAACTTAGAAGTCATCTCTGCTTTAAAACTTTCTATGACATTCTCACTCGATCCCGTGACGAACAAGTTGTCAGCATACACGGCAATGACCAATAGATGGCTACTCAAGCTCTTTCTATAGACCGATAGCTCCTTTGAACATTTACGAAAACCCAGCTCAAGAAGTATCTGGTTTAGTTTATGGTTCCAAGCCCTTTGTGTTTGCCGTAGTCCGTATAGTGCCTTGTTGAGTTTGTAAACCTTTCTTTCGCTTCCTTCTACTTCAAATCCTTCTGGTTGCATTACATAGACTGTCTCTTTTAACTCCCCGTGTAGGAATGCAGTTTTGACATCAAGATGATGTAATTCCCATCCTTTTGCTGCTGCAATACTAACAAGCAATCTTTTAGTTTCAAGTCGAGCCACAGGAGCAAAAACTTCCTCAAAGTCGATCCCATATTGCTGAACGTATCCTTTAGCAACCAAACGAGTTTTGTACTTGTTAATCGATCCATCAGAATTGCGCTTGATCTTAAAGATCCATCGTAATCAAATTGGTTTCACTCCGTACAGAAGATCAACTAAGTCTCAAAATCTGTTCTTCTCGATGCTCTTTATTTCATCCCTACATGCTGCTATCCATTCTTCACGTTCGCTTGCTTCTGAAAAGTTGATTGGCTCATTGTTCAAGCTTAGCAGCAGCAATTCTCCTTCTTCTTCTGCAACCAGGATGTAATCTTCAAGGTACTTCGGTTTTGTTTTCTGTCTCTCACTTCTCCTTAGTATTCTTGTACATGACTTTCGGAATTGTCTCCTTCCTCACCAAGCTCTGTTTCTGTATTTGCCTCAAGACGTTGGTTCTCACCAACACGTTCGGTGACTGGTTGGATACCATGATTTCCAAATTCTCACAAGTCAACAATGAAGCCTTCGCAACATTCTTTGTCGTGTTCACTCCAGTTCCAGCCCTTTGTTTCATCAAAGACGACATCACGGCTCACCACTATCCTTCGAGTATTTGGATCCAACAGTCGGTAGGCTTTTGAGCCTGGTTTGGTACCGAGATGAGCAAGTATACGTGATCTATCCTCCAGCTTCCTTAGATGTGGTTTTTCTATCTTTGCATATCCAATGCAACAAAAAATATGAAGATGACTAATGTTTGCTTTCTTTCCTCGAAATACCTCGTATGGTGTCATGTCCTTGAGTGCTCTAGTAGTGATTCGATTTATCAGATAGGTGGCATGTCGTGTGGCTTCTCCCTACAGAAAATTAGGCATATGCATATGCTTCAATATACTTCTTGCCATCTCCATCAACATCCTGTTCTTCCGCTCCACTACCCCGTTCTGTTGTGGCGTGTAGGGGGTGGTGAGATGTCTTCTTATGTCTGAGATCTTGCAGTACTCGTTGAATTCATGGGACACGAATTCCCCACCTCTATCAGTTCTGAAGGTTGCTATCTTCTCTCCTATCTCCTTTTCTACTACTTCTTTTAGTTTCTTAAACTTCTGAAACGCCTCGCTCTTCTCCTTTAGCAAGATAGTCCACATATATCGTGAATAATCATCAATAATCACAAAGACATACTTGTTTCCTGCCATCATACTCGGTGTAATATGACCACAAAGATCTCCGTATAAGAGTTGGAGAGTCTTAGTTGCTCTATAAGAAGTGGCTTGTGGAAACACTTGTCTAGCTTGCTTCCCAAGCATTCACAATGAGCAGACTTCGCTGATGACATTTATATTAGGCACTCCTGTCACTAGCTCTTTATGTATCATTGACTTCATTGTTGTGAGGTTGATGTGTCCCAGTCTTGCGTGCCACCTGTTCGATTCATTTATCTCCGTTAGGTAAGATTGATCAATACCTCGCACCCCCATACGTACTTTGTACAGCCGGTTTCTAGATCTTTGAGCTTTGACAAGGAGCTTCCCTTTTTTATCGTGCATAGTAAAGGGCTCGCCTTTAAGTCTTATGTCACAACCAGCTTTGGTTGCTTGACCTAAGCTAATTATATTGCTCCTCAAATCGGGTATATAGTAGACATCCGTCATCTTCCTTGGTTCGCCATTTATATCAGTGAAGCTTATTGTTCCCTTTCCTTTAATGTCAATCCGCGAGTCATCCCCGAATCTCACCTTCCCCGTGATTGTGATGTCTATAACAGAGAAATATCTTCGATCACCAGTCATATGGTTGCTTGCTCCATTGTCTATAGGTACCAAATATCTTCCTTGATCTCGTTAGTTTTGTATTTTTATGGTACACAATTTTTCTCATTAAGATAGACATCTTCATGCATCATAAGCTCATCTGCATCTTTTGTGTCACTGCTGTTTTCTTGAGCCTCTTGTAGCTTCAATAATCGATCCGTACATTCTGTTGCATAGTGACCTATCTTATCACAGCGATAACACATTATATTTGCTGCATCTCTCGTCCATGTGCTACGACCTCTATTATAGTAGGAACGTCCTCCTCGTCCTCTGTTCCTGGAATCTCTGTTGTAGTCTCTGTTATAGTCTCTATTATAATCTCTCCGTTGCTCTTGGTTGTGCTGTCCTTGTTGTGCCTCATTGTTTGCGTACATAAGTTTAGTCTGATCTTCATGTGGCTCCTCTTCCTCCCATATGCGTTCTTCGTATGCTTTCAAACGTCCAATGATATCTTCGTAGCTTGTAGTGTTTAGATCTAGCATCTGCACGAGGGATGCCACCATGTGGATATATTTTTTACGAGGGAGACATGATAGAAACTTCTTGACCAGCTTAGGTTCCTCGATGATTACTCCTAATGCCGAAGATTTTGATGATATCTCAGCAATCTTTCCTCCAAATTCATCAATAGTTTCATTATCCTACATCTTAAGCTGATCAAACTCTGTCATTAGGGTTTGCAACCTTGATTCTTTGACTCTTTCTGCCCCTACATGCCTTGCTTTGATTGCTTCCCATACCTTTTTCGCTGTATCGAGTTCTCCAACTTGAAGAATAAGGGTTTATGGTATAGATTGAAACAATAAATCTTTGGCCATGCAATTTTATCTCCCTCCGTTTTGTCTTCACCTTTAGTCACGTCCCAAACTTTGGGCACTTGTAACGCAAGCTTCATCCTTATGGACCAAACGGTATAGTTTGTGCTGCTCAACATCGGACATTGTATTGTAGACGGTCCTCTGTCTCTTATCTTCCCAGTTGTGGCAATAATATCTCCCATCTCTTCCAAGGCTCTGATACCAAGTATAGAAATCAAAGATCGCAAGTAACTTGATCACAAAAGAAATAACTCTTCTTTTACTGCTTTAGAAAACTCACTTAAAAACTAAAGCTCACAAGTCTCTCAATCTCAAACTCTTATGTTATGCCACACCTTGGCATCTCCGTATATATAAAATTTTCAGTCCTAAACTCACTAGACATATGATGTTTAGATAACTCCTGAACACCGAGAACTTTCCTATTTCCTATTCCATAACTCGGTAGGAAATAGATAGCTTCATCTCCAAGCTATTTCAAGTTTATCCCAACATTCTAGAGCTTGTTTATCGGTTGGAACCGATGAGAGTTACTAAAGAAAAAAATAATATTATAATAATTTCTGCATAGTAAAGTTAGAAGAAAAAAATTATATAAAGTATTGGAGAAAAAAAAAGTTGGCCAAGCAAATGGAACCGACCGTAATTATTTTTTTTTTTTTTTTGCAACGAATGAAAATATCGTATAAATGATGGAGTTTTACAACAGTTAGTCTACGTGACGGCAATATTTAGAACATTATCTCAATCAGAATCGATCAGACATACCACTCTAACAACCAACGGACTGATCAAGGCATACATGCAGAAGTCAATTTTCCTGAATTTTAAACTCAGTAATGTTTCAAATCCAAGTGAAATTATCTTTAAAACTGCATGATCCAGAAAGATCTAGCATTAAAATTTCCAGCATGTCCATCTGCCAGTATTAGCATATTGAAGAAGTAACAGACCCAACCATGAAGCATACGTCACAATATCAAAACACGTCTTCAATATGTCTCTTGCCAATCCAACAAGTCCAAGATCAACAGAAACGGTCACAAAATCTCAAGATATAGTCCATTTATTCAGATGGGTCAAAATTGTTCAACACTTTTCTTATATGGAAGATACGGATTTGGCACCAAACCAAAATCAATTCTGGCAACCATGCGACTTTTTCAGCTTCTAGAAGCACTCTACAACATCCTAAGCAGCACCATCACACACTGTAGCAGGTGGATCCTTAAAGAACACCAACTAAACATCCCAGAGCTATTTTTAAAAAATTGGGTCAACATATTGGTTCATCAATCCCAAAACCAAGATTGGCGACAAGGAGACTTTCTACATGAACCAAGGAATGCTAAAGACATTAGAAGATCATCCAAAACGCACAGAATCACTTTGAACTTCATATGAACTGGCCTTATTACATATTTGGATTCATGCACATTTTTTTTGGTCTAAAAGCTCCAACGGCTCTTTCCTTTCTTTAGTAGAGTGTAGAAGGCACATGCAATGAATCTGAATGTACCCAAACATCATCAGTTCATGCCAACGATTTCAGAATCAAAAACAGTTAAAGAATCCCTTCCATTCAGGCATATCTCTTAAACCACTCATAACGGTAGTTTTTAGATTTATTGATTTGTTTCCTTATTTTGCTTATTCTGGGAAATGAGCCACGACCTATGTAAGCTCAATCTGCTCTCATTCTAATATTCACGCTTGATCATTTTAAATTAAGTATCTTCTTTTCCTCACGAAGTTCTGAATTCTGTGTGTTGATATTTTTTAGTATTAGGTGTGTAATTCACTTGATGCTATTGAAGCCCACAAAATCAACCTGTTGTGTGATTCAACGTCTTCTTTCCGTGCCAATGATTGAGCAAGTCAATCCGTATCTACCGATTCTATCTCATCCACCGATTCAGTCCAAAAATGAGTTGTACAATCAGTTGGATAAGGATTGTTTCCCATCGACCATTCAACCATCCTTCTACTTCCATTCGACCATCTCTATCCTTATCTCTTTATTTTCTCTGTTTATTAGTATTGTTCATCATCTCATTTGTATTCTTTTCTTTTCAGGTTTACTTTGATTCATCCATGACACCACTCACCCACCATCGACCACCGGCTATCAACCAAGTCGACCATCGGCCACCAATCTCACATCCGAGCATCCCACTTGTGTATCATCTGGTATCAGAGCCCAAATGCTCCCGAATCAAGTTTACTCTATCCTTGCTTTCTTCTTTTGCATTTGCTTTGTTTAAAAACCCTATAAAAAGATGTTTTGTTCCTGTTCATCTTAAATTGAAAACAAGAGAAAAAGGGAGTTACAAAGCAAGTGATAAAAAGTCAATAAAAGATCAATAGCTTGTTTGCATCAAGTTGTCCAGATTTTTTATCCATTTTCAGCTCTTATGCAAACAAAAATGTGTTTGAAATTGTTTCCTTTATTTTCATTCATTATAAAAAATATACAAATAATTCATCGTAACTATATCTTTCTATCCTTCCATGTTTGCTTCATTTCAAATTTTCATTTAAAAAAAAAAAAGAAAAATAGTATAAGTTTAGTTTATATCATTTCAGTCCAAGCATTGGATATTTATCGGTTTAGTTTAAGTTGCATTATTTCATTTGTTTTGCTTGCTCAACCACATTTCCCCTATTCTTCACTTTATATTTGAGGATCATTTAGGAAGAAATGGAAGAGAAAGCACACGGATATCTTCAAGTGGGCATACTGCATACTGAACTAGCTGTTGGCAATGCAAGCCATGGGAGATCGCATGGCCTGATTGGAACAAAGAACCAAACTGGTTGGAAACAAGGCACAAGGCCAACAACCATAACAAGGAGAAAGTAGAGTTGGAGATATAATATAGGCTGTCACTGTGGAATACAAACCAACAGATCCTTTATGGAGAGCCACACAACAACAACAATAAAGGTATCCACTAAACTCTTCAGCATATTATGCTAACTATGTGACATTGGTTTATTATTTTCAGGAATTAGTTGGCCAAATGACTACCTTGAATGGGAGAGAACTATGGATCAGTTGTTTTAGTACTATGACACGCGAAAGCAAGAAAAGCTACCACATGCCATCAAAAAACTCACCAAAAATACATACTCATGGTGGAAAAGAGTAGATTGTGCAAAAAATTAGAGAAATATCCAAAGAGATTTTCAGATCATAGCTCTAAAAAGCCAAGAAGAGTAGTGCCATAAGAAGATCAAAGACACATGACTTTGCAAGCTAATTCTCAACCAAACCATAGGTACACAGCCAGTTATGGTATAGACCAACATGACGAAATCCCAAAGTTCATGGAGAAGAAAAAAAAGTGTCAGACAAAACACCTTGAGCATACCTAAAGCAAAAGCTAAGATATGGTATACACTTGACAAACTGGTTCCTAATTTATCCGTCAACACTACGGCACACTTGTATTTATCAAAAATTGTTGTAACAGCTCTTAAGGAGCATAAATCCAAAGAAGAGAAACAACCAGGAGTAACAATCATAGTGGACTAAACGAGATCTCAAGGTACAATGCAACCCATGTTGTTTCATGACCAGAGATAAACATACAAACTATCAGCATTGTATAAGGTAAGTAACTAAGACCACTTTTGGTTAATGATAAAAACGTGTATGTTCATGTTGTACAAGAGGGAAAAAGTAGAGCTCTATGCTTCCTAGAGTTTCAAGGGAAGAACCAGAACACAATTTCACACATGAGTCATACAACAAGCGAAAGACAAAAACACAACCATGAATTGCTTAATTGCCAAATATAAGGTAAGTTTCTCTATGGATCAGCATGTTCTTATTATTTCGATGACAATATTACTGCGTTTTTCTTGTCTAAGGGAATGTGAAATAGGTTTAGGAACAGAGAAGAAGTACACTGCTCAAAACCAAGACACACCAACCATGATGTTATTGGTTGCTGACCAGAAACAAGACCCAGGAGATTCTAAATCATTGTCATTCACATCCAACATAAGTAAGTTAAGTTTTTCTAAGGTTGAAACGTCTTTAACACTTAAATAATAGACATAATGCATTTTTATTTTCCAAAAGGTTTTGATCCAGGAATAAGACAAGAAGAAGGACATACAAACCAAGATTAAAGGTTGCAAGAAAAACAAATAAACCACAAAACTTGCCCATAGAAAATAAAAAAATTCTTCAACGAGAGTGAGGAAAATCCTCGAGAGCAGTGTGATATGGTCTTAGCTAGGAAAGAGAATGAGGAGAAATCTGAAAAGGACGGATCTGTCTATATGGAACCACCGCCATATGTTCCTAAGGTTCCATACCCAACACTACCTCTTGTGTAATCCCACTAGTGCAGAGAAGCTAGGAGGCTTTAACAAACTGATGAGAAGTCTTCCTAGGAAGATTCATCCATTGCATTTGTTTTTAAAAAAATGTAGAGACGTTGTCCAAAAAAAAAAAATGTAGAGACTAAAGAAAAAAATTAAAGCCCTCTTCACCGAGGCGTTGGTGTTGCATAAGGTTAAACATCCTAAGGAATTTGTTTTTTCATGCTCTATAGCTGGTGTTGATCTTAAGGAGTCTCTGTGTGATTTTGGATCCAATGTGAACGTCATGTCATTGGCAATCACAGAGAAGTCGGGAATCGACAGGATTCAGCCAACCAAGATGGCTCTTGCCTTAGTCCTCCACAACAATTCCATATGGTATATTCCATGAATTACCTATGCATAGTGGATATCTTTGGTGCATGTTGATTTTCAGGTTGTGGAGATGGTTGAGAAGTCTGTTGTACCATTAATTCTTGGGAGGTCATTCATGGCTACAGTGAGTGAAATAATTGATCTTCCCAGCAAGCGAATGTCATTTGCAAATATAACAGGAAGATCTTTCACAAGGCAATTCCCACCAACACAAAGACATGAATCTTACATCATTGTAGATGTTCCTGGCAAGGAGGTTAGTGGAAAAGGAGATGTCAAGGATATCTTGCATGAGACTATCAAGTCTGTGCCATGATATCATGCAGCCTAGATCAAAAGTCAATGTGAAGGGGGAAAGGATCAAGGTAATTGCTATGACTTTGGTTCCTCTGAAAATTGATAAAGAATCAATTGAGTATGAGGTGAAAATGCAAAGGAACATTGAAACCTTTCTCTAAGATTAGTATTCCTTTCATCTAAGTTCAAGGAAAAGGGACAAGATGCTTTCAAAAGGCATTTTCATGGAATTTTCGAGCTCAGCATGTCCAACTATGAAGCTTAGTTTGGAGCAAGTTCCTCTTCTCAACCTAGTTGATCTTCATACTGAATTAGAGCTAATGACTTTTAAAAATCGCTTTATGGGAGGCACCCCACTGGTAAGTGTATATATTTCTCTTTAGTTTACTTTATTTTTGATTTTAATTTTTTTCTTTTGTTTCAGGTCTAAGAAGCATGAGATCGGTCGATCAAAGCACTGGACCGGTCGATCAGCGCCGCAGCATTTAAACACGAACAACGCGGACAGGCTCGAGATCGAGCAAGCCCACACTGACTGGTCGATCTTATCTTGATCGGTCAATCTGCCAATAACATCCATGCTTGTTTAGGTGTTTGAATGTTTGAAGGATCCAAAGCTGATCTCCCACCTAATATACTTGATTCTCTTTTCTTCGGGCTTGATATACATGGATCGGACTAAACGTTCAGATATGAAAAGATTCATTTTGTTTGAATATGGTTTTCCTCTCTCTTCCCTTAGAAAAAAAAGATAAAAATATTCAAAGGTTAAAAGAAGTGAATCAGGCGCTTAGTGTTTACCCCATTAGTATTTTTGTCTTATAGAATTCTTTCCAATAAATTCAGTCGATAGGAACAAATAAAATGATAGTCTACTAGGTAGGGAAAAACCAACTGAGGGAAGTGATATATGGTATTTTTGACACCATTATAGATATGTTTTCTAACCAGTTTTCAATGTTTTATCGAGTTATTCTAGTCCTTTTTGAGTCAATTCAGGTCTGGAGTAGACTAAAGAGCTAAAGGAAGGAGCATGAAGAAAGGTGCAAGAATTGAAGTTTTTCATGCGGAACAGTCAAATGGAGCAGTCAGGCGATTGATTCCATAGAAGCAACGAGGCGGACTGTTCCCGACTATTATAGAAATTTTCATATCTTTAAAGATTCGCCCTAATCACCTTCCCTCTCTAGAAATCGACGGCGCCTCCATATAAAAGTGCCCTTATCTATTATTTTATTTCTTACGCTAGTTTTACAAGAGATCTAGACTCTATTTTTTTGCGATTGCAACTTGTTAGGGAGAAGGCTCCATTTCTCATAGAGAAGATCATCCTGAACCCTTTGTTTTCTACTCTATTTTCTATGCAGTATTATTCAGAAATCATGTATGTGTCTTCTTGCATAATGATCGAGTAGTTGCTTAAGCTTGCTTAGGGTTTTCGGGTGTTGAGGTCTTGAGCTAAACATAGATAGGCGATTTCATTGATTCTTCATTCATATCGTTCTTACTGCTTGCATTAAACTGATCACTTAATGTTAGATCTTAAGATTAATCACCTAGATAACAATGCAGGAGATAGCTTGACATATATTGAATGAGCTTAGTATCCCTAATCAGCGAAAGTAGATATTAGGGTGGTAAGTGAACAGATCGGACTTGATCTCTAAAGCTTGTGATCGCATCTTGTTCCAAGCAAGAGCTTAGGCGGCAAGATCGATCTGCAAAGCGGACAATACCACGACAGTGGATTGTTCCAGCTGAGTGATCCGAGTTCCAGATTGCATCTCATTGCGCTTGAATAATGGTTTGGCTCAACATCAGCACCCGATGAAATACCCTAGGCTGGCTTCTTGTTTAAATTGATTTAAAAACTCTAGTTGCTTTTTTTCTACGTCACTATTGAAATCAAAACCCACCTTTGTTCTCAGCTTAATATCGAACTCATAAGAGTAAAGTGTAAACTGGTCTTCTGGAGTGAATATCAAATATTACAATTACAACTGTTAAGCTTGACAGTAGCAAGAATTCATTTTTAGTGTATCAGGAAGTGAGAAAAAGAGAGGAAAGGAACCAGAGTAAGACTGTTTGTGTGTTAAGTGATGTCTTGCATATTTTCTCTATTTTAGCTTTCCATTTTGTGTATTTTATCCCTTCTAGATTAAGCATTAGGCATATTTAGGTTCATTTTGCATTCATAAGTCTTTATCAGGTCTTGGAAGTGCACTTTGGAGAATTTTAAGGTGTTTGGGGGTACTTTGTTACAAAAAGGAGGGGTGAAAGATGGGAATGGACGATGGCCATAAAGAAGTCTTTCTGTGCTAAGATTTAGTGGGAACATGGCATTTTGAGTTAGCTTTCCATTGGGAGTGGTTTCAAACCATTGGGAGTGGTTTCAAACCATTTGACCACGGGAACGGACAGCGTACGCGGCTTGGAGCACCCGACTGGACGCCACCCGCGTGAAGGCTTACCCGGACGTCCACACCCGAACAAGACGACCCGCACGGCCCGACAGTGGAGGACGCCCAGGATCAGGACGCGGCCAGGACGACCCGGGGACAAGCACCCGCACGTTCTGATTGTGTTGGAAGCCTAGAACGCACGCGGCCTTGCACACCCGTCCGTTCTCACCCGCGCATGGAGTCACCCGGGCAGGCACACGCGGCCTGAAGGACCCGCACGTCCTGATGGTGCTGACGCCAAGACACACGCGGTTCAGATCACCCGGACGCCCCATCCGGCCATTCCAGCCCGCGTACCAGCAGACACCCGACCTCCCTCACCCGGCTGCTTCTACCCGCACGGGTTGGACTGAAGGGACGAGCTCAGGACACGACCTCCCTCACCCGGCCTAGAAGACCCGCACGGCCTGATGGCCTGTTGGATGTCGGACGAACCCTCAAACCCGGCCAGCCATACCCGGCCTAGTGGAAGGCTATCCGACCAGGGTATCCGAGCTTCTTCCTTTTGGAGCATTTTGATTGGTTTAAACCTTTAATCTTCTAAGGGCTTTTTAGTCATTTTTATTCTATGTGTTTAGGGCTTTTAAGCCCACTATAAATACTCTCATAAACTCAAGTTTGGGACTTATGTTATTTATGATTTAAGAACAAAAACCTTTGAGTAAAGCTTCATCTTTGATTTATTATCTCATCTCATCTTGTGTTCTTGATTGTTTATCTCATCTCCTTTCTTTCTCTATATGTTTAAGCTTGAATCTCTCATGGGTTTAAGAGTAAGCATGTGGATTAGTGAGTAGATCCATCTAAGATCCATGGGTTAGGGTGATAGAGAGTGATTAAGTTAGATCCAAGGTGTTTAGTGTTAGAATCCATGTGTCTTTTGATGATACCCCCTTGATGAGACTGCACATTTAATCTTAAATGAGCTAAGTGATGGTGAATTTGGACAACTCTTATGGGCTGTGGCTGAAAATGGTTAGGTTGCTAAGCCGAGGTTAAATACATGTAAGTACCTTCTAGGGTTGGTATTTTTTTGATATGGCTTGCAACTGGTAATTTTCAGGCAATGTTCTAAAATATATGTGAGTTCCATATTTTAAAACCTCTTCCTTAAACTTTGATTTATGTTATGTTTAAGGACAAACAAAAGTCTGAGTTTGGGGGAATTGATAAACATAGCTTTTATAAGGGGTTAACCGTTGTTTTGAGTCTTTTATCTAGTCATAGTATGTGTTTTTGAGCCTTTTAGTCTTTTATCAAGTATTTTTGAGGTATTAGGTTGATTTGAAGTAGAAGGCATTGTAGTGGGTACAAATGAGTATTAAAAGATGCAAAACTGTGCAGATGCGTCAGGCATTTAGCAATGGATGAAAGACTTTCCAATGATGGATTGAGTTGAAATTTGGACCAAAAATATAAAATTGAGTTAGGTTTCCAGTGGAACCGTTGTAAGGTCGATACAACAGTTAGAATGAAAGCTATGCGTGTTTTACTGAAGACTGGTCTGTATGCTTGTTCAATACGAGAAAAAAATGAGCTTGTTTATTTTTGGTTTGTTTTAGTCTAAATTCGACCATGAAAAAAATTAGACATATATCTGCTATTTTAAACTATCGTGTAGGAGATACACTTCTTCTTAGTTCTGATTAAAGAGTGCTCTGGAGATTTGTAAGCTTTGGGGTGACGATTTCATACTCTTCGTAGAGAAGATTTCTGAACCCCCTTATTGACTTCTATTGCCATGATGATTTCTCAGTGATTCTCTATGTTTCTTATTTCATGTCTGAGTAATAATCCTGTTATGCTTAAGGTTTCAAAGGAATCATGGATTTGTGAAACTGATATGTTAGATTAGGTAATTATTCGTTCAATTCTTCATCTAGGTCGTTCTTAATTCGAGAATTAGATTCGTGACCTAGTTTCTGATCTTAGTTTATTTAACGCACCGAAATTGTTTGATTAAATGCATGAACGACCCTAGAATGAGCGAAATATTCTTAACCAATTAAAGTTAATGTTATGGAGTTTCATGAACTTGTCAAACTCGATCGTATTGCATGTTTAGGATCTGAAGTTCAATGGAAGTTAGTCTCAAGGGTTATAATACATAGGGTTTAGCGCTACAAAAATAGGTTAAGCTAATCACGTAGTTTGAGTCCGAGAATGATTCGTAATGCATTCCTTTTCTAGAAGTTATTTCATGATCCCTGTTTCCTGAAAATTCCTTCATTTACATTGTTTTTACGTTCTGATATTTACGTACTTGCATTGAAAACAAACAAAAACATCCATTTTGTTCTAGCTCTACTCTACTCTCACAGTATAGTAGTGCAACCTTGGTCTTTGTAAATTTGATCCCTAACTACTACTGCGCATTATGTACACTTGCAGTCTTTATTTAGTGGTTAAAACCTGATCACATCAACTGCTCATTCACTCAGTATTGTTAGCTATGTTATTGAAAAAATTACAGGGAAAACTACCTTCTTTGGTTTTCTCAAGCATAAGTCTTCTCGACTTGGTCAATATGTTTTTTTCACAAGCACCTGCTGCTCTGAGTGCTCATGGCATCAATGAAACTATAACTCTACTCCCAAACCCAGAACATCAACTCTGGTTTCAAATCTACCAAGTAGTACAGTATTGGCTTCTTGGCACATTCTCGTAAGAAATCATGAGGGTTTTCATTCATTGTACAACCTCTTTTCACATATGGTCTGTTTTGCAAAACATTTTGATCTAAATGATTAAACATCTGCCTCTTATCATTTGGATCTCCAATGAAGGATTCAGACAATGTCAAATTTTGAAAAATCAGTGTCAGCCTATCTCTGAAAGATTCTGATACCAGCCTACCCCCATTAGAAATCATCTGACATAGCTGATGAAGATCTTTGCAGCTCTCAACGTCCTTAGAAGAATGTATAAACCTATTAAGACTAATATCGAAGAATCAATGATTTGAACTTGATTGGTTTGAACCTATCGAAAACTAAAATGTTAGATTCATTTGAAGTTGCATAAACGAACGGAACCAGCTATCGTCCAAGAGATCATCGCTCGGTTAGATCATATTGGCTGTATTCGTTTTGGTCTAAAATTATATCCACAATTTTTAAGTTTTATTTAGATATTATTTAAATTGTTTATTTGCTATTTTGAATGCTTTATCTAATACTTTATGTTTCTTAAAAAGTGTCATTTTAACCCCCTTTTTCTTGTTTCATGAAAAGTATCATTTTAGAATTTCAATGCAAATTATACTTGCTTGCAGTTTAATATTAATTGCAAAAGCCATTGATCTTATGAAGAATTTTATTTATCTCAAATATTATTGGTCAAATATGTATATTTATTAAGAATATAAATGCATTTTAATTATTTTCTTAAGCTGTGTGAAAAGTGTCTAAGCGATGTTGGTTGTAATTGAGTTTAGTGTAGGGGTGCATGTATTAAGGGTTGTGACTTTTCGTTAAGTAGTTTTATTTAAGAGTTCTAAAGAGAAATAAAAACAACACTTCATTTGTAGATAGCACAACTCTTCACTGAAAAGATACATTGAAAAGATGCAATTAAGAGATGCATGTATTCAGTTTAAAATGTTTCATTTTCTATTAAAACCTTTTTTGTTGTGATGTAAATAAAAAGTGAAGTTCTTGTTCCTTTTTGTAGTGATCACAATCCCATAGATTGTGACATTAAATTATTTATTCTCTCTTTAAGAGATCATCTCTTATTCTTTGTTACATTCTAGAAACTTCAGTTTTTTTTTACATGATATATATCAGAGCCTTATTGATTCAAGAGCCAACTAAAGCACAAAGAGAAGTAAGTATTTGCAAAAAAAGATTCAAGGAAAATAATTAGAAATTATGGAATCAACAATGCAACTAGTGACCTATAGTTGATGGGGACAAGTATGATTTTTGGGGCATTAAAATGACAACAATTTTCAAAACTTGAAAATTATGGACAGTCGTAGAGAATAGAGTTCCAAACCAACCAGTACAAACAGAGGAAACTCCTAGAGTATTGCAGTTGAGAAATCAATGAGAAGAAGCATCATCACAAGATGTGAGGCACTAAAAATTCTATAAACTGCTGTGTCTGATCAGATATTCTCCCGCATAGCACCAATGGTTACTTCAAATGAAGTGTGGGATGCTTTGAAATCAGAATTCCAAGGAACTCCACAAGTACGATTGATTAAACTATAATCGTTTAGAAGGGAGTATGAAAACTTGAAGATGAACGAAGGTGATAATATCAAAGTTTTCACTGACAAAATTAATTGACTTGAGAAGTAAATTAAAGGTTCATGGTAAAGAGAAGTCGGACTATCAGATTGCTCTCATACCTCTCCTAGAAAGATATGACAACATTGTTTCTGTGATTGAACAAACAAAATATTTGATTTCATTGTCAGTAACAGAGTTAATAGGAACCCTGAAGGCACATGAAAAACGTGTGGAAAACCGAATTAACATGACAGAAGAAGTTTCTGTTGTAGCCCAGAATATGGAAAAAGGTGGTCGCGTTTTGTAAGAGAAACAATCACATAAGCTGACTGTTGGATAAACAGAACATAGCTGGTCAGCAAAGAGGTTCAAGGAACCATAAAGAATGTTACAACTGTGGAAATGTTGGACATTGCTCAAGAGATTGTCGTTCGAAGAAATATGAATGAGCATAGATGGGTATTGATGAGGGTGAAGATGATGGAGATCACATGTTATTTAGTGCAAGTGAAGAGTCATAAAAAATCAAGGACGGAAGATGTCGGTTAGTGGATAGTGGCTGAACAAACCACATGAAGAAGGGAGTAAAAAACTTCACAAGACTAGACAAAAACATTAAGGTTCCAATCAAAGTTGGAAATGAAGAAGTCGTATTGACATCCGGAAAAACAGATATCGCTACAACAAAGGAAGAATAGAGATGAAAGATGTCTTTCTAATTCCTGGATCAGCAAAACATTTGCTTAGTGTTCGCAAATGATATCTCATGGTTATCATGTTTTGTTCGAAAACAAGCGATGCATAATCTCAAATCCTAAGGCAAAGAAGATTATAGAAATACAAATGGTTCAAAAAAGTTTTCCAATAAAGTGGAACTATTCTGAAGTAAGTGAAGAAATCACTCATGCAGAAGAGATGATTTTACAAAATAAAAATGTAGAGATGTCAAGAGATGTGACATTTCAAGAAGATGATACTTCTGAATCTACACAATCAAAGAGTGAGCCACAAATGGTGTAGTGTAAAGATTCGCTTCAATTTGTTTTGACGTTTCAGATCAACTGATGCATGATGAAGCATCTGACATCAATGGTATAAGTGATGCTGTAAGTGAAGAAGTAAAGACGATAGATACGAACACAAAATGGAAACTTGTACAAATGTCCAAGAAGAAAAGTAGCAACAGTTTGAAGTGGATATATCGTATCGAGAGGAATGCATATGGAAATCCAATAAAGTATAAAGCAAAAAGGATCAATGGTTTGAAGCAAAGTAAAAAGAGTTTGGAATTAGACAGAAACTTAATTAAAGGTAAGTTTTGGTTGTAATTGAGTTTAGTGAAAGGGTGCATGCGTTAAGGATTGTGAATTTTGGTTAAATAGCTTTATTTAGGTGTTCTAAAGAGAAATAAACACAATTATTTATTTGTAATAATACAACTCTTCATTGAAAGATGCAATGATGAGATGCAAGTGTTCGGTTTATAATGTTTATTTTTTTTTATTTAAACCCTTGTTGTTGTGATATAAACAGTAAATTCAGATTTTTATTCTATTAATAAAAAAATGAAATTCTTGTTCTTTAGTTTGTAGTGATCACGATCACATATATTGTGAATCAAATTACTCTTTCTCGTTTTAAGAGATTCATCTCTTATTCTTTGTTCTATTTAGAAATTTTAGTTCCTTTTACAAGTGATGTTTTTTAAGACACAGGAGTATTAACTATTACTAAGATGATTAAAACCAATGGTTACACTTTCATAATTATTTGATCAAAGTAAAAAATTTCATAGTATTTGAAAATATATTGTATTATTTAAAATAAATATGATTCAGAATAAAGTTAGAGCTGCTAAATAAATAATATTTTAATAGATTATTTATTATATTTTCATGGGCAATTCTTTTCAATAGCCTATTTTCTAGTTTTATTACTAAAATAGCACCTAAAAGTTAAAGTGGCCAAAATAGGTTTTATCAAATGGTAAAATGACAACTATATCTTCGGTTTTAGTTATATTTATTTTTTAATTGTATATATAAAATAAATAGACACCAAAAATTAAAAAATTAAAAAATTAAAAAATATATATATTTATATTTGTTGCACAAAATAAAAATATATTTGTCCCGCAAAAAAATTTTATATATATATATATATATATATATATATATTTATTTATATATATATCTTCAAAATTTATTGGGGATTTGTCTAAACTACCATTTCTCATTTTTACATTAACCATCTTTACCATTGAAATTTAAACAGGAAAAAGACTATTGTACCCCTAATCTATTCTCTCTCACAAACTCTTCTCCAGATCTAAATCCGATGAACTTCCAATTGTTCTACGGCGACCAAATCCGACGAGGCCGAACAATCTTTCTACGAACCTGACGAGATCTCCGACGAGCTCTCTGAAGAACCTGCAAAACTTGACGAGCTCCGACGAACCGAAAAAGCTCTCTCACAAACGCTTAAGAACGTTAGGAAAGTGAAAAAATAATAGATGGTGATTTTTGTTTTATTTCATTAATTTTAGCTTGATTTCTCAAAATCGATCTATTTCTGGGAATAGAGACAAAGTTCTTTGATGAAATTTTACATTCTCAAATTTATAAATCCTTATAAATATTTATCTATGAAGAACATAGTGTTTATGTATTAACATATTGGTATATTTGATTAATTTTTCTTATAATCATGAGTATTTTTGTGATGAGTATATATATGTTTCCTTCCTTGATCCCTATATTCTTATAATCATGTTATGATGATTGAAATATGTTCTATATGTGGAGAATGAAAACTAATAAATGGAATTCACTCGATGAAGAAGAAGCTCTAAACCACTTAAATAAGGTACTTATACTTCTCTATCGGATGAAGAAGAAGTGTGTAGAACCATATAGAAAAGTGTACAGTGCAGTGGTTTACACTCTTGCGAAATCTAGGCTTGTCTCTGGAGGCAATGAATTTGATTAAGACAATGGAAGAGTAGAAAGGGATGACGACACATGTTGTAGCTTACAAATCTTTCATCAAACCCCTATGCATGGCTAAAAGACTATACGAGGCAAAATAGGTTTTTGGTGAGATACTGGAGAACGGAATCTTCCCAACAATACACACATACCATGCTTTTATACGGTATTTAAGAACAGAGGAAGATATTTTTGAGCCATTAGCTAAGATGAGAAAGATGGGTTGTGAACCAATTGTGGATTGATCTGTAAGTTCTTAAGGTGGCAGATTTAGATAATGTATTATAGTTGTGGGATGAGATGAAGGAAAAAGATAATGGTTCCTACCTTAGCTCATATATTGTGATGATATAATATGGGCTGTTCTTGAATGGTAAAATAATTTATAGAAAATGTAGACAGATTTATAAGAGTATAAAATTATTTATAAGAGGTATAAACTTATTTATAAGAACTTAGAAATTTATTTATTAAATATATATATATATTGAATTATGATTTATATGAGTTTATAAATGACCTATAAGTGTTTATGAAGACATAAAATGATTTATAAGGGTTTATAAGTTGATTATAGGAGTTTTAAACTGATTTAAGGGTTTTTAAACTAATTTATTAAGGTTTATTTGTTAATTTATGAAATATTTATTAAAATATTTAGAGAAAATTCTGGTTTTACGACATATTTAATTTATAAGGGTCTACAAGTTGATTTTTAAGTGTTTATAAACTAATTTAAAAGAGTATAAACTAATTTAAGGGTTTATAAGTTGATTTATTAATTTTATAAATTGACTTTTGATTTATAAGAGTTATAAACTGATATATAAGGGTTTATAAATGACAAACAATGATTAAAGACCTATTTAGAAGGCTTAAAAACTAATTTACAAAGGCTATAACTAATTTATAAGGGTTTATAAAAACAAAAATTTTATAAAAGGATTTATAAAGTTTTTAAACTTATTTATAAAGGCTTATGAATAATTCATGAATGTTTCTAAGTTAATGTAAGAGTTTATAAACTGATTTAAAAGGGTTTATTAACTAATTTAAGGGTTTTTAAGTGTATTTATTAATATTTATAAATTGGCTTTTGACTTATTAGAATTTGAAAAGGTTTATAAATGGCTTAAACAATTATTATAAACCAATTTAGAAGGCTTAAAAACTAATTTAAAAATGCTTATAACCAATTTATAAGGGTTTATAAAATGATTTTTTACAAAATAATTTATAAAGTTTGTTAACTGATTTTTTTTTCATCAAACGGCTATTCTATTACTCAAGCTTGAGGTGGTCTGGGAAATCAGACTGGAACAGAACAACCAATGTAATACAATTCCCTATAGAAAGATCTTGCAATCTTAGCTAATGAATCAGATGATACATTCTGAGAACGAGGAACATAAATCAATTTAAACTCGGTGAATATGTCCTTCAACTTCATCAGCTCTTTCAGCTCGGTGGAGAAGCTTGGCCATGCTTCAGGGTCTTGGATCATCGCGACTAAATCCTTACAGTCGGTGCCAAAAGATTGACATGTCGATAGTTTTAACATGCACTCCATTGCCCATGTTAACGCCTCGAGTTCCGAATGTACTAGTGAGATACGTCGACTTTGGTTTCTAGCGCCCGGTAACTGGATTACTCCTCTTGAGCTTGTCCATGTCCATCCATAATCACTAAAGAGTGCATCATGCATCCATGAACCGTCTATCATGCATCCCTCAGAGAGTGCCACTTTTTGTGGAGCTGGTGTCTCCGTTAATTCTTGTTTCCAATTTGCTTCAAACCAAGCATGGCACTCAGATTCCGCATGTCTGACAGTTTCCAATGGGTTTCTGTCTATCCCTCTGAACAGTTTATTGTTCCGCACTTTCCAGATGTACCACATAATCCAAGGGTATGGATCTCTATCCAACTCTGGATCTTCAATATCATTCTTTCGCCAGAACAGATAATCCATATTTGTGTAAGGACTCGCTCTGGGGAACATCGTTGGCGGGGTTGGGGTTGCAGCGTGCGCCCAGGTTTGTAAAGCTGGGGGACACTCAAAGATGGCATGATTAATAGTTTCATCTTCTGCATCACATCTAGGACAATGGTTATCACATCGCATATGACGATGATTCAAGTTACTCGTCACCGCTAATTGTCCAGAAATCGTTTGCCAAATGAAGTGTTTGATTTTTGATTGAGCTTTAATCTTCCACGCAAAGGCATGGAGTTTTACTATGCTTGGCTCTTGTATCTCCTGTATCTCTTCTCTAAGCAAATTTGTTGCTACCCAGTAACCCGACTTCACAGTATACATTCCACTCTTGGTATAATTCCAACAATATCCGTCGCGATGATAATCCTGGCTTATGGCCAATGATCAAGTTTGTTAACTGATTTATAAAGGTTTATAAGCTAATTCATGATGATTTTTAAGTTAATGTACAAAAACCTTATAAAATGATTCACAAGAGTTTATAAGTTAATTTAAAAACCGATTTATAAAAGTTTATAAATTAATTCAAGGGTTTAGAAGTTGATTTATTAATGTTTATAAACTAATTTAAGGGTTTGTAAACTGATATATATAGGTATATAAACTAATTTATTAAGGTTTCTAAGTTAATGTATAAAAACCTTATAAAATGATTCATAAGGGTTTATAAACTGATTTCTAAACTAATTTAAGGGTTTAGAAGTTGATTTATTATTTTTTATAAATTTAATTTTTTTTATTATTAAATGCTTATTATATTTATGTATATATCCTTATAGATTAACTCTTATAATGGTCATATAAACCTTATAAATTTTTAACAAACCCTTATAGAACCTTTAACAACTTAATTAACCCTTTCAAAGCCTTTTAAATAATGTTTGTAATAATATAAAGCCTTATAAAAGACTAAGAATTATATATATATGATTTTGTAAATATTTATAAATGATCTATAAAACATTATAAATGATTTATAAACCATAATAAATAATTTATAAACTACGTATAAATGATTTTATAAATATTTATAACACTTTAAGATGATTTTATAAATAATTATATATGATTTTACACTTATAATTATTTTGAAAATATTTATAAATGATTTAAAAACACTTATAAAGAATTTGTAAACTGTTATAAGTAATTTATAAACTCTTATAAATAACTTATCAATCCTCAAAAAATTTACTTATAATTTTGTACTCTTATAAATGAGTTTGTATAACTAAATTCAAACTTCATAGAGAGTTTCTCCTCACTGGTTCCAAGTAAGTCAAACTCTATATGCTTTTGACTTATATGATAGAGATGGGAGAATGATATAAAAAGCCTTGCTTTCACAACATCTTCGGTGTCATCTGCTGACTGCTCGAGTGATGAGATTTGACATACACTACGGTGAAGGGAGAAATGTATCCGTGCTAATTTCAGGTTTCCGAGGCTCAGCTTTTACATACACTGAGATATTGAAACCTTTAGTACAATGGTTACATGTTTTCTTTTCAATGCATTTGTCCACCAAAACTTCCTTAAATAGTTTCAAATTTATCACTAAATCTATACATGTGATAACTCTCAATATTTTATAAAGCAAAAGAAATCAAAAAGTTCAATGTTGAAATGCAAGTATAACATCTCTACGGAGATTCATCATCAAACTTGCTTAGTATGTGGCTTACAATTTGTCTCATAGTTCGAGAAAAACCACCATCAAATAAAAACTTGATTCACATTTGGCTTCACGAGATCTCATCAGATTAATTTCTCATGGTTTACAATATCTGATAGCTATATCAAAAATATTGAGGTAAGAACCATTACAAAGGATTCTATAACTCTTAATACACACAAAAAACGAAAAGTTATTCGAAACAGAACAAAGTTTGTATTGCCATTGGTAGGAATCTCAGTACAAACAAAGCTTGTATTACTCTTCAACAGATTCACGAGATGAGGTCAAGCTAACACAGAACCTATAAATCTAGATTAGTTAACCCTAGGCGTATAAGTGTATATTTACTTCTTTAACAAAACATTTTCGTCATTTTATTATTTAAAAAAATTTCATTTAAAAAAAAAAAATAAACCCCACTCCCAAAACCTAACCCCTTAACTCTAAACCCTAAATCTAGATTAGTTAACCCTAGGGGTATAATGTATATTTACCTCTTTAATAAAACATTTTGATCCTTGAAAGTTATATTTGTGACAAAAACTTTTTTGGACTAGTCTAGGGTATTTCTCTTTTTCATTAAATGTTTAGGAATACCTTAAAGAATATGTATAATATCTTCTTGAATTTGAGTTTAGGAAGATTTTTCTAAATGTGTATGATATCTCAAATTCATGAAGACATCATACATTTTTAAGGTCTTCGTAAACTCAAATTTATGAAGGTATCATACATATTTAGGAAGGTCTTTCTACAACAACTTTTTAAAAAGTAAAATTTAAATGGATAGGAAAATGTTTTTTGAAATAAGAATTTGGAAAAAAAAATCAAAAAAGAGTTAATTTATGGGATAGCCATCATATAAAGAAAATTAACAAACTAACTACGTTTTGGAAGGTGTGTCAATTTGTAACACAAATGGACATTATTCTTCTTTACAGCGCGTGAGAATGTGTATAACACACACTAAAACCAAATTCTAATCTATCTAGAGTACTGATATAGAATTAGATCATTTAAATAAAAATGCAACCATATGGAGAATTTGATTTATTTAGTTCTATATCATCTAAAACAATTTTTTTTTTTAAACCAAAAAAAACAGTTATATTTTCATTTAGGATTTTTCAAAACCAATTATTTAAATATTTATTTATTTCTCGTTTACCTATAAATTGAGAATATAATTGTCATTTACCACTTTAATGAAATCTATTTTGGTGATTTTTCTTCTTGTGTGTTATTTTGTGAAAAAAACTTTTTTTATATCGTAAAGTATTTCTCTATTTTTATTATTAAAATTATATTTATTTGAAAAATAAAATATATAAAATCATGTATATACATGTATCAATAATCATAATTAAAAACTATAATATTTTTAAAATTTTAACTAATTTAAATTTATTTAAATATTTGTTTAATTGGTCTTGTAAGAATTAAAATGGGATTATAAAAACAAATAATTTTAAAATAATTAGTTAAAATATAAATTTAATAATAGTTAGTTATAATAATTTTAAAATGTTTATGCAACTGAATTTAATTTATAACGTGAAACCAGTACATAAAATTTATTTTTACAAATCTATACTAATAAAGTAGGCTTTTTTATCTCCTTGGGGGGAAAAATGCCATGTGGCATTTTTTTTTAATAATTAAAATATTTTCTTAATTTAAATTTAATGAATTTTGGTATTAATTGTGAAATAAATTGAGGGTTTTAAACTTTTCTTCATACAGATTCAAACGTTTATAAGAGTATTTTGAATCTGATCTGGACCCGTAGTTGAACCTATAAATCCGGTGACCCAATAGAAATCGGATTTTGGTTTTGTGAAAAACCCATAAAACACACAAAAACTCACTAAAACCCTATACATGTTGCAGCACTGGTTGAACCAATAGATAAATTTAATTTTTTACTATTTTAGTTCAAGTTATGTTTTAAAAATATTTTTTATATTCTAAATTTTTAATTAAAAATTTAAAATTTTCAGTTTTATTGCCGTCTTCCTCTTCTTCTACACTATAATTTACGTTTGCAAGAAAGGTGAGTCATAATTGTGCTTGAGCCGCACGTCCGTAAACAGACTAAAGCACGATGAAGCTTATTATTCCTCTACACTACAATTTACATTTGTAAAAAAGGTGAGTAAATTATTTTTTTATTTTTTATTTAACTCAGTTTATAACAAATCATTACATTTTTAATTTACCGATCAAAAAGAATAAAATTATATGATCATGTGAATTACAAAACAGAGTTTTGGATTGTTGAAGAAGAAAAACCTGGCGAGCTTGATTATAATAAATTAGAGAATGCTCTTGATGAAGAATATCCCAAAGATGATGAAGTGACAAATTTAGAAAATTTTGTTGGTAAGTTTTAAAATTTAGAGAAAACCAAAATTATTTGATGTGATCTGGTGTTAGTTTATTTTTGTTATTGACAATTTATTACAATGATGTTCTAATTTTGGTTTATTTTAGATTAGAAGTTTAATTTTATGTCTTGATTTTCTTAGATGTCATAACTCTTATGTTACAATTTTTTTAAATAGTCTAAACTATTTCTTAATATTTTGTATCTACACTTAAAATACTTAACTTTAGTTTTTATATATATTTGCTTTCATAGATAATATATTATTATATAATATATTATTATATAATAAAACTAATTCATTTATTAATCCGCGATTCATCCGCGATTGATCCAATGGTCCAGTGATCCGGTAAATCATTCGATTCATTGTCCTGGTCGGGTTTCAAAACACTGGTTTATAGGATTTCTTTATATTTGATGTTGACGATGGAGAATATAGCCTCTACAATTCTCCTTCCTTAACGCAATCATATAATTAATCCAGAAATCCCACTCATCCCACTATCTCCTATTGAATGCTTCTTTAGTTCCTGCTTTCTCAGTTTCATTGTATATGTATAGACGGTGTGAGAGTTTGGATGATAATCCCTTTACTTTTCCCAATTCAATCATTGTCGAATTTCCAGTTTCATTGCTCGGAGTTAAAGACAAATCGGTGTAGAGATATTCAGACTAGGCTATATTAATTTTGGCAAGCCTGAAATGTTAAGAAAGGGGTGAGATATTGGGGTTGATATGTTGTTAATTAATGGGAAGGTACACCGATTTCTTATTTCAGTTTACCAGTTAATGATTGCTTACTTTTAAAGTAGTAGTTTTCTTATGCATCATTTTCTTTCTCAGGTAGTGCTTTTGCATGCGTTAATCAACTTTCTCAGGTTTAACACCTTCAAACATTTTTTGAAAGAGAGCTCAGTCTATGACATGAGTATTTAAGATTCCAACTAAATTAACTTTTTTACGACTATCAATTTTTATTCTATTTTTATTAATCGATTAGTAACAACTACTTATGCTATTCTACTTTGAACTAAACAACTTCAAACAAAATAATATACTACGGTCACAAATCACTATCAAAAAGATCAGAAAATATCATTTTTTACATATTTTTATTTTACATATTTTTAACATATTTTCTTTACTAAGACCATATAATAAATTATAAATTTAAGTAAGAATACAACATAACGAATCCGGCGCGTAGCGCCGGAATATCACTAGTAATACTATAAATTTTTTTACTATTTACCCAATTTTTTCGTCAAAATGAAGAATGTTAAATATCCAATGTGTATTTCTGTCTACTCCAAACCAAACAAAATTGTATACGCCAAACAAAGATAAAATGAAAAAGGTACAAAAATTGAGAGTAAAAAACAGACAAAGATTTACATCGTCAAGGACAAGAACATTTCAAAAGTAACCTCGTTAGTATGGTGAGAACTGGTAGACAGATAAAGATTAACATCGTCACTAACCTATATGGGGAGAACCGGAGAAGTATCAAAGTCATTACCAAGGATTCCGTTTGGTCCATCTTCTGATTTAATCGAAGAGTCCTTTTTGCTGCGCTCTAGAGATGTTGCTTCGTATATTCCAAACCCTAACACTAAGCAACAGACAATGAAACCAGGAAGAGAAAAATCCATCTCGTAAGCAATCTCCATGACGATTATGCATGCTCCTGCTACCATTAGATGCCTCGGGGAAGAAAACACCATATGCAATCTACAAAACAAACAAACATATAAAGACTCTGTTAGCGTGTGTAAGAAGATTAGTAGAAGGGGCAAAGCTTTTAAGGAAACCTCTCTTCTGCGATATTGTCAACATAGAATATTAAAATGATCCCGAAAACAATTGTGCCAAGGAAAGCCCACGCAGAAAATGGCAACTCCACAGCTTTCCCAGAAGACGACCCCTGTAGTAAAGATGTTTAGTAAACCAAACAAGCAAACGCCATTGCAAAACAAGTAGTATCACTTACTGTGACAAGGTCCCACATGGCCAAAGGAAACAGAAAACATGTTGCAGAAGTAATGGTTATCGCATGAAGTCGTTTCTTTTGCTGGTTCTGTAAAAGAATACATCTGGTTATGCGCAAAGGAACTGGTGGAAGGAACAAAGAGAATTTGAGATAAAATCACCTTAAGAGAAACACGCCTTGCAATAACACGCCTTAATGCTGATAAGATTCCAGCAACAACGGGTATCATCATTCCCATCAGTCCTAGTGCTTGTTCTGTTACTAATTCTTCCTCTTTGGTGTCAGTACTATCTTGCGATGGTAGTTTTTTTGTTAAGCTAAACGACATATAAACTCTATCCATAGGAAGTCAAAAATTGCAACAAGATGGAGAGTATGTACATAAAAGGGAAGGAACTTGCATAAAAGGATATAAAATGGGGAGAGAGATGATGTCGCCCATCCTTGAGACAAGAAAAAAAGAGCTACCAGCATTGCAACAAGGCCACCTACCTGACATGATTTGGAAATATTAGAGAAATGATCTTTTGCAATGAACTACATATCATTAAGTGTATAACGTACATGGAAAAGCCAGAAGAAACATCATAAATTGGTAAAAGCTATTGCATTTATCAAAGCTCTATAGTTTTTCAGCGGCACAAGTGAACTGAGGCATGCCGATGGGATGAACGACATTACATCACGGATAAACTCTATGTCAACCATGCTAGTTAACTGGTTCCACTGACTAGAGGTGATATGTTTGTGGCAGCTGTTAAATTTAGATGAATACCTTTTTCCACACATGGCCTTTCCGTCCATATAGTACTCCAGAAAGAACTCCAAGAACAGCACCCGAGTACTCTGACAAGATCGCTCTGTCAATAATGTACAGAGGGAATTAGCAAGGAGAATCACATTTTCAATGAAGATAAATTATTTTTATCAAACGACAGATGATGAAGCATATATTGCCAGATTTCTGAAAGAAAGGATAGAATCCAATTGTTTAACTATGACAATCTTTCTCAGAGGAAAATTGTTTAAAGTAGTGTGGATGCTTAATAACTCTAGAATACCTAAGAGGTCCACAAGACTTAAGACCCTTTCCCCACAAGATGAAGTATAGGGCTGTGATGACTCCATTGATAAGGGAAGGTACAATCTGAAAGAAATTAAATACGCCTGAGATATAAGTAGCAAGAAGAGAAACAGAATAATTTAGTCTAAAATCTCCCATTTATATGTTTATCTAACTGGTTTAACTAAACCTGCTGACTGGAAAGGGCCCTTCCTTTCCATGGTTTCTGAAGGATCAAGAAGACGAAGGATGAGGGCACCAGACAGCAGAAGAGAAAGAGAACAACAGGCGCTCCACTCTGATTCAAGTAGCGGTACATAGAATAAACTGACCATATCCTAAGAAAGTTCCCAATGACATGGATTATCTGGAAAGGGGCATGCCTGCAAATAAAGAAGAAAACACCTGACTATGAAGCGGCTAAACAAGAACAGATGTAAAAGACTACAAGAATGCTCAGATTCATTCTTCCAAACGTTCAATCTTGAACTTCTTTTCAATAGAGAGATTATCTATATATTCACTCGATTCCATAGAAATTAATCAAAACCACTGATTCAAACCTTATTGTGTTGCTCCATTAACTAGGAAATGTAATTTCCAATTTAGAGTGATGATTAAACCCAAGCTACAGTACACATTTCACCGCAATTTGAATTCGATGCCATTAAGTTCATCTTCTACACAATCAAACAGAGAGAATAAAATCGAAGATACCGGAAATGTGAAGATCCTCGATCGTCGGAGATTTGCTTCGGAGACATCATCGTGGAATCACGTGGTACTTAAGATTTAGTATACTGTAGAATCAAGAAGCCTTCGACTAAGAACTCGAGCTCAGAATCTAGAAGACGCTGTAACTTGTGATCCCCCCCGAGGATATAATTTGCTATTGGGCCTTTGTAAAGCCCATTCAAAAGTTGCCGGAACAACTAGATTTCAATTTTATTTTTTGGTTTTCGGTTTTATGTAAATTGAAAGTAACAAATAAGATTGTATTAAACCGAGTGTATTATGTGCAAAACCATATGTTAAAATTTATACTAAAATTTCCTTTTTAATTGTAGTTGTCCCCTAAACATTATTTGCGAAGTGATTTGTATACGTGTCATCACTACAATCAATTTCGCTAAAAAAAGTGATATGACACTTAAAAAGATGATATAACTTATGGTTAAATATGACATGGTTTATGGTTAAATATGACATGGAAAATTGCATTTAATGTTGATATATATTTTTGGAAAACTTTATAAAATATGGTAATAACTCATACATTACATTTAATGTCGATTTATATTTTTGATAAACTTTTTAGAATATGGTAATAACTCATAAATTATCAATAAAATAAATATCTTCAAATATGAAACTATAAATTTCGAAATACTATTTTATTTTATTTTTATAATTATACAATTTGTATTACTAAAATTTTCTACAATTTTTTATAAAAAATATAAATTTATAATCGTAATATCATTAGTTTCTTTTAGATATCTTCAAATTTTATAGATGTTGTTAGTTTTAATTTTTGATAACTATACAATTTTTATATGAATTTTTTAGTAATTTTTTATAACTTGATTTAATATATATAACCAAAAGAAATAGATAAAATTTACTAAATTATAATGTAATACTATTATTTGAGAAGTGATTGCTTTTTTGTCACTTTCTCCATGATTTTAGGATGAGTCATTAGTTTTAATAAAAATATAATTAGATTGATTAAATTTTGATATATTTAATATATAATTATTAAGTTCATTATTTAACTGATTACAAATAAATATTATAAAAATATATCAAAAAATAAACGGAAAACATGTTTAAAAAAAGATAACTCCTTGTATTTATTTTGTGTCTATCTACATCTTTCTTTCTTATTTGTTAATTTTTGATAATTAGTAGTATATATACACATATAATAATTAGATTTATCATTATACTAAAAATTAAAATTATTTTATAAAAAATGATTTATATTTGTTTGTAAACGTAATATGTGATAGCATATGTTTTTTAATTATTAAATTTATTTTAGTATTAAAATACAAAAAAGAGTAAGCAAAAACACTAAATTTGATTTATATTTGTTTGTTAATGTGATTTTTCGTGGTATTTTCATTTTTATTCTTATTATTTATTTGCAAGAGAAACAGTTATTTGCTATTTAAGTTGAAAGTTTAATATTTATTTGTTTTTATTTTTCTAATTATTTTTATTGGGGATGTAATTGTCCTTTTAAAATATTTTCAAAATATTAAATTTTTTATTTACAATAAGTACCTCATATTTATAGAAATTTAAAATTAACTCTATTTACTTTGATTCTCTTCAAGAGTTTCACAAAATTATATTTTATTTAAATTAAAATTTTCTTAAAAGACTATTATGTAAAGAAGAACGTGATTCTATTTTTATTATAAAAACTTTATTTTCCAAAATAATTTGTTTTAGTTATAGTTATTAAAGTTTGAAAGTTCAAAAACCATTTGAAAATAATAAATTATGTTTTTATAATGTATAAATATTATAATATAGAAAATAGCAATCTCTAGGATAATTTATTTCTCTATTGGACATTTAGAAATGAAAATAACAATAAATATGAAATGTTCTTAACTTAGACATTACTTATTAATGCCTTGTTTGTCGACTTGGTCTATTTGTTTAAGTGTTTATTCAGTTTTATGGAAGATATTTCACAATATAATTTTACATATATCGATAGTTTTTTTACTTTGATTAATATTACTAGGTGATTTTCCTGTGCTCATGCACGGATATAAATATTTATAAAGTAAATATATTATAATAATTTATTTTATTTACTTTTAATTTTAAATTGATTTATGATTTGTTTGCACTATTATATTAATAATATTATATTACTTTAGTTAGATATATGATTTTAGATATGTTATATTTAGTCAGTTTTGTTGTTTTTATAGTCGATATAGTTATCATTTGAGTATATTGAATTGTATCTATTTTTCTGAATTCACCTATGATATTTTTATTTTAAATATATTAAAATTATGATTAATTTTTCTTATTTTTATTTACGTTTGTTGTTGTCTTAGATATGCAAATATATTTGACGAAGATTAGGTATAACTTAAGATATATTGTGACTAGACTGAAATAAAAAATAAACTAAAGTGTCTGATTCCAAAGTTCATAAATTAATATAACGATAATATTCTACAGTCTCATGCATATATATAAATTTTACAAAATAACTAAATTGTAACATTTGGTTAATATTTTATTTTCATTTGTTAATATGTTCTGAGTCATCCTATAATTTAATTTTATAAAATAAAATTATCATTATAAAATTATATATTCTCTTTGTAGTTAAATCTATGATTTTAGATATAAGTTGGATTAGTCGAGTAACTCATATTTTGAGTATATTGAGTTACGTATATTTTTTCAAATTCAAATAGGTATAATTACTTTTTATTATTATTAAGTAAAATCAAATTAACTTTATTTATCATTTAAATGTGCATGTATTTTTTCATAATACTTATCAAATTATATGTTATTTTAAAAAAAAACATTTTATAAAAAACATATTAAAAAAATAAAGCGATCAATGGGAAGTTACATACATAAGTAACTAATATATTTTTGCAAGCTCATGAACACATATCAATATTTACAACAATTAAAACATTTTATAAATTCTAGATAATTTAATGCCTTAGATTTATTTAATGATAAACTGAAATTTATTTTAAATAATCTTTAAAATGAGAATTCAGATTTGCTTTGGTATTTTGATTATGGTTACATTAAGTTCCACAAAAATGAAAACATAAAAGCAAATTTAATGTAAAGAAAACAAATAATTTTAATAATGATAAAATATAATATATCTACCTCATTAAAGTATATAGTGTTATTTATTTTAAAATATTTTGTAATTATTTGATCAAAAGAAATTTGTTGTTAATTGTTTTCTTTAATATCTCTTAAATTAAGCAGTTTAAACAAATTGTGAACTTGTAAATTTGGAATATTTATATTTTTTGAATTTTTCTTTTAATGAATAAGATTATATATACATATATTGTTTATATTTTCGTTTTTATTTTTTTAAACTTTATAAATGTTTCCTTTTTATTATATATGTTATTGAAAATTTTTAAAAAGGAAACTAAATAAAAAATTTTCAATAATAGTATTTAAATGTAATATTTTTAAATCATTAAGGGTATCAATGTAAACAACCATCATGAGAGTTAACATGAGCGTGACACATAGGAAACTGACTTCTCAAATAATATTATAGAGATATGTTAAGTTGGGTTCAGTTTAAATTTTTTTATGATTTTGTATGTTTTGTAAATTCCAAAAATTTGGTTTAATAACATCAGTTTAAATTATTGATTATATATTGTGTATTTAATTAGATAATTGTTTATAAATTAATATATAAAAACTGGTTAAAGATAACAACATATTTTAAAATAAAATTTTTAAAGTTGTTAATCAAAAATAATGTTTTTAAATAAATAAAATTTGAAAATTAAGAAACTCAAGTTCACAAAATAGTATAAATTTAATGTTTTTTATTTTAATTTTTTGGTCTTTTAATCTAACATTACATTTATTAACATGTATTGATAAAATTTATTTATAAAATAATTATGCCCGCATGTGCGGGAAAACCACCTAGTTTTAGATATATATACATGCATATTTTTAAATATAATTTTAAATAAATAAATTTATTTTTCTCTTAATTTTATGTTTAATTAAATCAAATTTATATTAAATATTGGTCAAAATAATAAAATATATAATATTAATAAATTTCAATTTTAAATATAACTTAAATTTTTAAAAATTTATCATTGTACATGATGCAGAAAAACATCTAATTACATAGTAAAGTAGTACCGGAAAAGAAAAGAAAAGAAAAGCTACAACAACTAATGAGATGAATAAGAAACTACTAAAGATTTAGCGAATTATGAATGGAAATTAAAACGGGTTATCTAAATAGAGGGGAAGGTAAACCTCGAACGAGAAATAAAACATTGCCACATGCAGGGGCGGACCTAGAAAATAATTTAATATGTGGCACAATATATATGTATACATATATATATTTATTAAAATATTAAATATATTTCATAAAACTATATATTTTTTAAAAAAATTACATTAATAACTAAAAGTTTACATTTTATAATTTTCAGAAAATAGATCATATAAAAAGATACTTTTTACAATTTTAAATCTTCTATTTTAAGTAATATTTTAAAATTATATATAGCACATAATAATTTTATTATAAAATAATTTATTCATTTTAGTTTTATTTAATTTAAATACTGAAAGTTTAATAAAAATACTTGTAGGAGTGAAATAAATTATATTTTTATTTTGGAAAAGGTAATTATAGAAAGGAAAGAAAAGAAAACAATTGTCACAAAAGAAAAGAAAAACAACTGTCGGTAGCAAAATAAATGAAAAAGGAAAAGGTGATTAGAAGTGTAGAAATAATTTTTTTTTAAAAAAAAAAACAAAAACCAAAACGATTGATGGTCGAACTCGGAAAGGTGGGGCATATTATAACTATGTGAACCACTAGAGCTGCACGACTACACATGTTACTTCTGGATACAATAGGTTTATATCAATTAGTATGTGGCACATGCCACACCCTTTACTCACTTGGGTCCGCCCCTGGCCACATGGAAAAAAATGCCTTCGATAATATAGAAAAAATGATTGTCCAAAACGCAATTCCAAAAAAACTGATATTATTCTCACATAATTTTGCTAAGCTCCAATCAACGCAAGACAGTGACAATCCCAACTACCACCAGAAGTGGGAGATAAAGCTGTCTGACTAATCACAATTATACAAACTAGAGTCACGTTTACTGCAGGGTTCGACTTCGGAAACAAATACGGATCTGAGCAAGAAGACATGAAGCGAATGAAGCCACATTTTGTATTTTCTCTTCCAAACCTTACAGTTACACTGATGGAGGTAACCGCCTGAAACCGGCATGCCTCATAACCACCTAAAGAAACGAATGTAAATGGACGCCACTTCGCTGACTGATAATCCTACGAATACATGCCCACAAGAGAAAAAGACAAAAACCTGCTGGTATGGACAACACAACCAAGCACCACCACTGGGATGGTTTCATTTAAATTGTGCCACCAGCGAAAAGGAAAGATCTCCTGTGACTCATTGGAGTTTTACTAAAGAGATCCTAGCCAAAATTGGCACTCTAGATGAAAGAAAAAAGGATAGTCCTTGCTGTTGGAAGACTTGAAGCCTTAAATACAAAGGTTGTGGATCGAATGGTAACACAAGAATTGTGGATAGCTCTTGATACTCCTAGATAGATTACTTTGGATATGCACATAAACAAGATCGAGCTTTGATTTGTAAGATATTACACACCAACAGGAGAGATAAAAGTCAACAAAATGTTTTGATTAAATTGTTTCCTTTCTCAGTGTTTCAAACAGAATATAGAGAGAGTGAGACTTGCACATGCACAAGGCTCCCTCAAAACTCAGAAAACATTAAACACAAAGGCTCCCTCGAAAACTAAACAAAGATTATGTTTAAAATTTTTTTAAAAAAAACTTAGATAATTTAAAAACATAACTTAGATACTCTTTGCTTGGACCGTGGATAAACAAATTAGGTGATAGGAGAAGTAACGTGTGATCTCATTAAAAATCTTCTTTTAGAAAACCTAGTGGGATAAAATCAAAAGTAAGGAAAAAGAGCATATACAAGCTACTTACCTAATTGTTGATAAGCCTGAACTTGGTTTGACTTGAATTGTGGTTAAAGCGTCATGGATGATTAGACTTAGACCAAGGCATTCTTCTTATTCGCAAGCTGACTTAAGTATTCCTCCAATAGCCTCCTTCAGTCTCTTTGCTTTAGAACGGATCATGGGACCATCTAAAATGGCTAAAACATCCTCAGATACAAGCTCTTCATGTTCTGGTCCATTCTCCCATTCCCTTGTGTTTCCATGATCATATTATTTATCTACCACACGATTCACGCCTGAGAATCAGACGGTGATTCTCCTTCAGGCTTCTAAAAAACATGCAAGAGACAGTATGCGACAAAACTCCTAAACACAAATAATTTGTGGAAACCCTTAGATAAAATTATAGACTTTTATTTAGGACTTCAACCAACACCGCCACAAGCTATAGAAATCTAAATAAAGAGATGGACACCTATTTGTCGATGAAGAAGCCATAGACGATAACTCTCACGAACATATATAAAAGACAACACGAGCACCCAGTATACGCCGTCAAACACACAAGATATAGCTTATCAACACCGCACTCCTTCGGAACCCTTGCTTGAAAGAATTCTCTACCTCTAAGATGCCAAGAAGGCAGAGAAACATCACCTCACCACCATCCCAATCTGACATAAAAACAGAACCTTGACGGAAGAGGACTGTACAAACCTCATGCGCTTCCATCCCCAAGAATAAAAGGGTTAAGAACAGATCTGAAAATAAAAACCATTGCCTTGCCTTTGACCCTAAACACTGACCCATTCTGAAACTTTTCCTGCATCTAACCTCTCCTTGACACCAGTAATCTCATCTTCGACCTAAGCCAAGATAATAAGCCACAAACCCCATGGGAGATATGAACGCCAAAGATACTATTGATAGGATACAAGAGAATCCGTATGTTGAAGCTGAGGTGGCACCAAGGAGGACAAGTAGGCCACATAAGCAAAACAGAAAATATCTCTAAACATTGAGGTATATTGTATCTTTTTTATTATTCAGTTGTAATAAGAGAACACATCTTGTACAACGTTCTCCATCTTTCCATGTTCCCTGCAATGTAGGAGTTAATGACTCCATCTCTTTGATTATTTTCTTCATGTACTTCTCTATTTAAAGAAATGAAAAAGACAAAAAGAGGTAGACTTTCTACCCAAAAACTACTTGTGTTCTTATTACTTGTGATCAACATTGATATCTCTTGGCAAGGGACCTATCAGTGGTATCAGAGCTTTGTGCTTTCTCCATCTTGTTGACAGCAATCATTAGAATCAACGTCCGACAAGACTGGAATTTTTTTTCTATCGATCCACCCCCATTCAAACATCATTCCATTCCGTACCACCAAAAACTCACAAAAAAACAGAGCTGTGTCTCAAAATCTACAGAACGAGACCATGGCTAACAACCGAGAACGACTTTTAGACCTTGAATCCAATATGGGCATGGTTCAAGACGAACTTCAAAAACTCACCACGGGTATCAACGACAAATTTCATGGCTTGGAGGAATCTTTCCATCGCACAATTGCAGACTCACTCAATCAAATGAGGGAGCTTATACTTGGCAACCGTGATACCGGATGCAGTGCATCACAGGCCAATCAGAGACCCGATGAAACCCAACCCCCACAGGACAGAGACGATGTCAAACCCTTTGCACCTGCACTCAACCCACGTCGCCATGTGAAACTAGAACTTCCGCGGTTCAGTGATGGTGATCCAACTGAATGGCTCACCAAAGCTGCTCAATACTTTGCTTACTATGACATCACTGGCAACCAGCGAATAATTTTTGCCTCCTATCACCTCACGGAAGAAGCTAATGAGTGGTGGCAGGCGACAGTACGAGCACTTGGCATTGAACAGAATCTCATCACCTGGGAGACATCTGAAGAAGAATTGTGGAAGAGGTTCAGTCCAACTCGTAGCACAAACTTTCATGAGGAGTTATCAAAAATCCGTCAAACCGGGACGTTTCAGGAATACCAACGTGCTTTCGAGCGACTACGCAACAAGGTTTCAAATTGGTCGGAAGAAGCCCTTGTCGGAACATTCCTTGGAGGCTTACATCATACAATCGCTGATGATGTACGAATGTTCCAGCCAAAAACATTACAAGAGGTGATCAATTTGGCTCGAATGAAAGACGACCAACTTCAGAAACAGAAGCGAACACTCAATCCTCGTAGCCAGTCGTTTTCTACTTCTAATTCAAGAGTGGTTACTACAACTCCACAACGTCCTGGTCAAACACCTAAGAAGCTCAGCTGGGAAGAACTTAAAAGAAAGCGTAGCCTTGGCCTTTGCTTCGGCTGCGACGAAAAGTATTCCCCAGGACACAAGTGTGTGAACCCACAGCTCTTCATCATGGAAGGTATTGACGATACAGAAGAAGAGGATGACGAACCAGAGGAGCACCCTACGCCTGAGATTACCCTCAACGCCTTGACAGGGTGGGATTCTCTAACTACGATGTGTCTCCTTGCTGTCATCAACAATCACAATCACCATGCCCTTGTGGACAGTGGCTTGACACACAACTTCATCAGTGAGAAAGCGGCTCTCGAATTGAAGCTGCGTGAAACACCGTCCATACCATTTGATGTCTGGGTCGCCAACGGAATCCCGCTCCGATGTCGCAGAAAGTTCGTCGACGTCCAATTACAAATCGACTGAGCGAAATTCCGGGAAACGCTTTACGCCCTACCGCTTGTTGGCCTGGACTTGGTTCTGGGAATACAATGGATCCATAGTCTTGGGCCTGTACTTACAGATTGGAAAGCCCAGACTCTACAACTAGAGTGGAAAGGACAAACCCACATCCTTACTGGGCTTCCACAAAACAAGATAAAACCCATAACGCCGGAAGAGATTGAAAGAGGCCCGACAAGGCCATCTCCTCTTCGCTATCTGTTCAACGGAGAACGCACCGGAGCTGAAAGAGCTAAATGATGACATTTGAATGGTGTTGAACGACTTCACTGGAGTTTTTCAAATACCTGATGGCCTTCCTCCAAATCGAGCAATCGAACACCATATCACCCTCAAGGAAGGCACTAACCCAATCAACGTTCGTCTGTACCGCTACGCATATTTTCACAAGGATGAAATTGAAAAGCAAGTCCCCGACATGCTTCAGGAAGGCATCATCAGAACCAGCTCCAGCCCCTTCTCTTCACCTGTACTTCTCGTTAAGAAGAAAGATGGATCGTGGAGGTTTTGTACTGATTATAGAACGCTCTATTCTGCTACCATTAAAGACAGCTTCCCGATACCTACAGAAGCCATGCTCGATGAACTCCATGGCTCTGCTTACTTCACCAAACTCGACCTCACGGCAGGCTTTCATCAGGTACGGATGCACCCTTCCGACATTCACAAAACCGCATTTCATACACACCATGGACACTTCGAGTACCTCGTCATGCCATTCGGCCTCTGTAAAGCACCGTCTACATTCTAGGCTCTCATGAACGAGATCTCCCAACCATACATGAGGAAATTCGTGCTTGTTTTTTTAACGATATACTCGTCTATAATCCGACTTGGGAAGCACACTTGCAGCATGTACGAGAGGTCTTGACATTGATTCAACACCATCAGCTCTCTGTGAAATTCAAAAAATGTGAGTTTGGCAAACGAGAGCTTGAATATCTTGGTCATATTATCTCCAATATTGGTGTCATTGTTGATCAATCCAAGGTTCAAGCAATGCTCGATTGGCCAGTCCCCACCACTGTTACTGAACTCAGAGGCTTCTTGGGTCTCACCGGATACTATCGCAAGTTTGTCCGCGACTACGGCTTGATTGCACAGCCACTTACCAACCTACTACGTAAAGGCAAGTTTACTTGGGATTCTGATGCAGCAACTGCCTTCACAAGACTCAAAACATCGATGACAACAACCCCAACACTCGCCTTACCTGATTTCTCCAAACTGGTCGTCGTTGATACAGACGCGTCTGGTGATGGAATTGGAGCAGTTCGCTCTCAGAATGGTCAACCCATCGCTTTTATGAGTTGATCTCTTGGTGTCACTAAAAAATCTTGGTCCACATATGCGAGAGAGATGCTGGCGATTCTTGTTGCTATCTGGACATGGCGACCGTACTTATTGGGTCGCAAATTCACAATACAGACTGACCAGCGAAGTCTACGCTATATGCTGGAGCAGTGGATTCTCACACCAGAGCAACATAATTGGATGACAAAGCTTGTGGGGCACGATTACGACATCATCTACAAACCCGGAAAATTAAATTGTGCAGCTGATTCCCTATCACATGTCTCTGATAGCCCTCTCTTAGCAACAATATCGGTTCCTCAAGCTTATATCTGGGATGATCTACGGTGTCTAGCATCTACTGATCCTTATCTCCTCCGCATAGGGTCCGCAGCGACTGAGAAACCAGGGCATCCTTACTCTTGGAGAGACGGACTGATCTGCTACAACAACAGAGTTGTGATTCCACCAGGTTCTGTGTTTATCAATCAACTCTTACATGAGCATCACGATACAACTTTGGGTGGCCACTCTGGTGTTTTGCGCATATTCAAGAGGCTCTCTCACCACTTTTATTGGCCTTCGATGCACAGAACCGTCGTCGACTATGTTTCTCATTGTGACACTTGCCAGCGTGCCAAATCTCAGACAATGTCACCGGCTGGCCTTCTTCAACCACTTCCAGTTCCACAACATCTATGGGAAGACATCTCGATGGATTTCGTCGATGGCTTACCGCGCTCTGGTTCCTTCACTTTGATCATGGTCATTGTAGACCGCCTTAGTAAGTCCGCTCATCTCATACCATTGACTCACCCTTACACAGCTTCCATTGTTGCCACAAAATTCATCAACAACATTGTCAAGCTTCATGGTCTCCCTCGTTCAATCCTCAGCGACCGTGATCCCATCTTTCTCAGCAACTTCTAGAAGGAACTCTGGCGACTATCAGGCACAACACTTCAGATGTCTACAGCCTATCACCCCCAGTTCGACGGACAGACAGAAGTAGTTAATCGTTGCATCAAACAGTTTCTCCGATGTTTTGTACAACAACGACCTAAACAATGGAGCTCTTTTCTTCCGTGGGCAGAGTACTGGTACAACACCACCTTCCATGCTAGTACTGGCATCACTCCCTTTGAAGCTCTCTACGGTCGTCCACCACCATCTATGCCATGGTATGAGCTTGGTTCTACTCTTGTTGGTGAAGTTGATGAACAATTGCAGAATATAAATGAAACAACTTGCTGATAAGAACAGGCGTGATGTTGAATTCGAGGTTGGAGACTGGGTCTTTCTGCGACTTCAACCTTATCGCCAGAAGATTGTCTTAAGTCTTTCTTCACAGAAGCTCTCTAACCGATATTATGGTCCATTCAAGATTGACGCACGAGTCGGAAGTGTTGCTTATCGTTTGGCTCTCCCTGCAACAGCACGAATCCACCCGGTCTTCCACGTCTCCCTTTTGAAGAAATGCATTGGTGACGATGAACCTGTTTCAGTCAAGCTCCCACCTTTAAAAGAATCTGGTGTTTTACGCTTGGTTCCAGTTAAGGCTCTGAAGACAAGACAAATACGCAAAGATGGAAGGAGGTCAGTGAGGTACTCGTACAGTGCTCTGATTTACCTATTGAAGAAGCTACTCACTACAAGAAAACACAAGATTAACGACGGCTGAATTCCTCGTGAATTCGTCGTTAATGAGGTATTACGAGGAATTAGCGAGGAAAACGGTTTGGTCGTTAATCGTTCGTCGTAACGCCTGTTTCGTCGCCAATTCCACGTTAGTTAGCGAGGAAAATATTTCGTCGTAAAGACGAAGTACAACATTTCGTCGTAAAGATCACGTAAGGCTTCCATGTAAGGAACTCGCTAAGTTTCCTCGTAAACACCACGTAAACATTTCCACGTTAAGTACACGTAAAAGTCACGAAAATATTTCCTCGTAAACTCGACGTTAACTTTCCTCGTCATTTCCACGTAAATTTTCCACGTGAAAGACACGTAATGAAGTCGAAAAGAAATCCTCGTAAAGAACACGTAAAACTTACGAAGTAATTTCCTCGTGAATTAACGAGGAATTTACTTCGATTTCTATATACAGAATTAAAAATAATAATAATTAGAAAAATATTTATAATTTTAATTATAATTATAAAAAATACAGAAACAATAAAAAGAAAAATATATTTATTCATAAATAATTAGAATTCATATTTACAACGAAATAAAAAGGGAAAAAAACTATGGCTCGTTCATCGCCTGGTAGAACTCCTCACTCCTCCTCTCTACATCCGCCTCGTTATGGGCCTCGCTAGTCGACTCGCCTGGAATTGGATTTTGGCGTCGCAAGTTCCTCAACAAGGACTCCCATTCCGGATTTGTGGACGCTATGACGTCCAAGAAGCCCTCGACTACACCCTGTCGAGCTGTGAACGCACTTTTTGTCGAGGCCAACTCGTTACGCAGCTCAGTGACCTCGTCTTCCCGTCTCTGACCATAAGACGATGTTGCTCTCGAAACATCGTTGACGGAACCAATCCCCAGCGTACGTCCCTTTTTCTTAGGGACAACCTTAAAAACCAAAAAAAAAATTATTGTTAGTAATAGTTAAATTAAATGAATAATTTAAAAATTATAATTTTTAAAAATTTACCTCCTCGTAAATCCTATCCACTTCAACTGTGGATAAGGTGACGGGTAGTCCGTCGGAAGACTGCTGTGTCAGCTGGGTCTGACAGTCTTGAACCCGGTCAGCAACTTCATTGAAGATTTGCTCGGACCTAGGATCTACGAATCGACCCGACTTGTTCTTGTGGGTCTTCTCGTAAAGTTGCATAAGAGTCGGGAGCTGTCCCGTCTCTTTGGCCTACAAAACATGCATTTTAGAGAGTTAGTATATATAAATATATTATATAAAAGAAATTAATTAAATTCAATATTTAATTACATACCATCTCCAAACGGATAGCGGCGTGGGGTTTTTGGCCCGTGGAGTGAAGCATCGGCCCGTGACCGTGCTCATCTACCGTGTTACGGGAGGCAGAGCAACCCTGGGCGATTCTTATGGCGTCAGGAGTTTCCCAATAACGGATGAGGCCATCCCACACCTCAGTGGTGAGCTCCGCGGGTTTACCACGCTCATATCCCTTCACGATCCAGTCCCCCTTCCAGTTGGAGACCGTGTCCAACAGGCGAACTTTCACCTTAGCGTAGAACGCTTTCCTCACCTTCTCATTGACCCCCAAGGACCAATGATACTTTTGCTGTAACAGAAAAAAAAAGAAGTTAATAATTAGTATTAAAAAAATTTGAAATATAATTTATATATAAATTAATAGTAACTTACAGCGAAAATCTTAAACCACGTCTTTCTGATGTAGACGGGCGTCTTCTTCCAGTTCGGATGTGGCATGGAGAAGTAACCCTTCATCGTGTCGGTTACGTCTGATGCGAGACAAAGGTCAACCCCAAACCTAAAAAAAAACAAATTTAAAGTATAAATTAGATACTAATGTTATTAAAAAGTTTTAATAGAATGTAAAAAAATTTAACATACCACAAAGTTCCGTCCGGTCGGTCGGGATCTATGACTGGTAAACCTTCTCTCCCTGGCTGAGAGAGAATGTCCTCGACAGTGTACTGCGAGTAAGGAGCACTCGGCGGCACCATCAGATCGGGATGAATGGGAGCCGGCATCTCCGCCGGCATCTCCGCAGCCATCGGTGGAGGCACATGAGGTGGTGCAGGAGGTGGCACCTCTGGGACATGATGATGATGAGGAGCCGGTGGTAGACAAGAAGGAGAGACTCTCTGAGAAGACTGAGTCTCTGGGACGCTATCCGGACCCGAAGAGCTAGGTGCTGTAGAAGAAGAACCGGGGTGTAAACGACTACCCGGCTCGCCGAACATCTGTCTGTAGTGGGCAGTAAGTTTGTTCTTTCTACCTGTGAAAAAAAACATTCAAAATTAGCGTTTAAAATCCTAATTAATCACCTAATCAACACTAATTGACCTAAAATCCATAAACCTATCTAAATTCCCTACACTAACCACCTAAACTACCCTAAACTAATCTAAGGAAGGAGGGAGGACTTACCATGGTTTTAGAGAGGAAGTAGAGAGGAAATGAGAAAGTGTGAGATTTCGTGGGTATATATAGAGGATATATAACCACGTAAAAACCACGTAAAGTAACGACGAAATCGCGAGGCCCGTGTTTTCCCCTACGAGGAAATCGCGAGGCCCGCGTTTTATGTTACGAGGAAATCGCGAGTCCCGCGTTTCCATTTACGAGGAAATCGCGAGTCCCGTGTTTCCCTGTACGAGGAAATCACGAGTACCTTGTTTCTCAGTAACGAGGAAATAACGAGGCTCTTTCTTAAATCCCTAAAATCCAAAACCCTAAACCCTAAATTATAATTTTAGGAATTAACACATTGCTGGAATCGTAAGTGGGAAGAGCCCGTGTCTTCCCACTCATGATTCCAGATATTTCTTCTATTTTTAAAGAATTCTTCAAAGAAAGAGAAGAAAGATACTGGAATCATAAGTGGGAAGAGACCGTATCTTCGCACTCGTGATTCCAGACCTTTCTTCTCTTTTTTTTAAGAATCTTTCTTCTTTTTAACATTTATGAATTCTGAATTGTGACAAAATGGTCTTGGTATATATAGATGTAATTTTCCTCGCTAATTCCTCGTGAGTTAACGAGGAAATAACGAGGCTTGTCTCTTCGTTTCCTGTATTCCTCGTTAGTTCCACGTGAACTCACGTGAAAATCGCGAGGCCCGTGTTTTCCCCTACGAGGAAATCGCGAGGATTTTTTCTAAATCCTTACAAACCAAAACCCCAAACCCCTTCTTCTTATAACTTTATAACTTCAACCTCTACTTCTTATAACTTCAACCTCTACTTCTTATACAATTCATCAATCTCTAAGGAAGTTAGGGTTTAGGGTTTAGGATTTTGGTTTAGAATTTGGGATTTGGAATATATGAAGTAGAACATAAGGAAGATAGGGTTTTGGGTTTAGGGTTTAGGATTTTGGTTTAGAATTTTGGGTTTGGAATATATGAAGTAGAACATAAGGAAGAAAGGGTTTTCGGTTTAGGGTTTTGGTTTACGATTTTGGTTTAGAATTTTGGTTTAGAATTTGGGGTTTGGAATATATGAAGTAGAAATAAGGAAGATAGGGTTTTGGGTTTAGGGTTTTGGTTTAAAATTTTGGTTTAGAATTTTGGGTTTGGAATATATGAAGTAGAACATAAGGAAGATAGGGTTTTGGGTTTAGGGTTTTGGTTTAGAATTTTGGATTTTAGAATTTAGGGTTTTGGATTTTGACCTCGTTATTTCCACGTAAGCTAACGTGATCTTTACGACGATTTGTGCTTACGTGGAATTAACGTAATTTATTTTTTTAAATAATTAATTTTTCCTCGTTATTTCCACGTAAGCGTACGAGGTCTTTACGACGAATTCTGCTTACGTGGAAATAGCGAGGCCCGTGTTTTTTATTTCACACTTTCGTCGTAAAGACCACGTTACTTTACGTGGAAATAACGAGGTTTATGTTTAAATCCCTAAAATCCAAAACCTAAACCCCAAACCCCATCTTCCTTATCATCTACTTCATTTATTCCAAACCCCAAACCCCATCTTCCCTTTAACCTCAATCTTTTTATTCCATTCCACAATTCAAAAACCACAATTCCTTAAGTCTGAAAATCAATCATACATCAATACAAATACGTACATCAATCGGAAACATCGACATTCTCGTCATCACTAGAAACATCATCATTTTCATTAAACTCGTCTTCAACAACTTCGTCTGTCGCGTCGTCGGTAAGATCTTCGTACTCATGATTCTGCGGATCAATGAGAAGTATGTCGTCTGTGGCTGCTTCAGGTTCCTCGACTACATTTATCTGTTCTTCTTGCAATGGTGGTTCTTCTCCACTTATGATTCGTCCACGAGGTGTAACTTTGATCACGGATAACCAATTTATTCCTGATTCTCTCATCTGAGGGTATGGAAGGAAGCTAACTTGGTCTGCTTGTGAAGCTAAGATGAAAGGCTCAAATTTGTTGTACCTTCGTCCACTATTGACATCAACTACACCAAATTTGTTAAACCGAACACCTCTGTTGACGAAAGGGTCGAACCATTCACATTTGAAGAGGGCGCATTTCAGCTTCAATATCCCTGGGAATTCGACTTCAATAATCTCCGTCAAGATCCCGTAGAAATCTGTTTTCCCTTTCACACATATTCCATAGTTACTGGTCGCCCTCTGTCTACCATACTCGTATGTGTGAAAAGTATAGCCTCGTGTGAAATACATCTGTGATGTGGTGACCTTTACATGTGGAGATTGAATTACTTCGTGTAACCATTTAGGATAATCTGCATCGTCGTCATAATCAACCTTAAAAAAAAAGAGAACGTTGAAATATTAGTACATATAATGTATGAAAAAAATAATTTGATCGAGCTGTAAAAATTAATACCTGATTCTTCAACCACTTAATAAAGTGTTGATCTTTCCTTTTGTTTACATCACTTGTGGATATACCTGGGAATGTTTCTTCGACTTGAGAAACAAATAAGCTGTAAAATCACATTTTATATCAATTAATCTTAATTTCACAATTATATAATTTATATTTATTATGTGTGTTTAGAAGTGTCCATATGTACCTTTCAAAATAACGCATCAATGGATCTTCGCAATTGAGTAGAATATAGGTGTGTGCACTATGGGCGTCTTCTTCACTCGACCACCAAACCTCTTTTGATTTCCCACCGAGTCGCCCAATCTGGCTAAAGATGTCTGGAACACCAGCAACTGCATATGTTGGCGCGACACCACCATCATCATATCTTCTAGGAGCTCTTTTCCGGGTACGTACTTTTGACCCAAAGTAGTACGATGTGAAGTGAGAAGTTTCTTCCGTCAAACTTCCAGCAATTATAGAACCTTCAACTTTTGCGAGGTTTTTGGCTTTTCCCTTCAAATATTTCATGGCTCGCTCATACTGATACATCCATCCGTAATGTACAGGTCCACGAAGCAATGCCTCATATGGGAGGTGGATAGCTAGATGCTCCATGACATCAAAAAATCCCGGAGGAAATATTTTCTCCAAGTTGCACAATAAGATGGGAATGTTCTCCTGAAGCTGTTCCACAACTTCTTCTTTAAGAGTGCGTGTGCTCAGATCCCTGAAAAATGCTCCGATGCCTAATTCCAAAAAAAAAACACATTAGTCATATATTATTGCAAACTAAACCATTATAAAATTAATGGGTTATAATTTATTACCTGCAAGTGCTTCATGTACGTTTGTTGGAAGTAGCTCCGCAAATGCAAAGGGAAGTAGTCGTTGCATAAATACGTGACAATCATGACTCTTCATCCCAGAGAACTTTTGACCCTTTTCAACACATCTAGAGAGATTTGAAACATACCCATCGGGGAACTTCACTTCTGATGCCACCCAGTTGAACAACACCGACTTTTTTTCTGAAGACAATCTGAATATCGGAACGGGAACTTGTCCATTGCTTTTTATATGTAACTCACTTCTTGAGCAAATATCCGGCAAGTCCATCCTCGATTTTATGTTGTCTTTTGTCTTTCCTGGGACATTCAATATTGTATTCATGATGTTCTCAAAGAAATTCTTCTCTATATGCATCACATCGAGGTTGTGGCGCAAAAGAAGATCCTTCCAATATGGCAACTCCCAAAATATACTCTTCTTGTGCCAATTGTGCTGAACACCGTAAAAATCAGGCATATTACCGGGGATATGCCAATTACCACCACGAGGAACTGTTTCCAGAGCTCCATAGTAATCGAGTTGCGCTTCAATTTGTTGTCCAGTTAAATATGGAGGATGAGTGTCTCTCACAACTCTTTTGTGCCTAAACAATTTCTTGTTTCTTCGGTACGGATGGCCAATGGGAAGAAATCGACGGTGACAATCGAACCAACTTGTCTTCCTACCATTCTTCAGTTGAAACGCATCTGTCGTTCCATTACAATATGGACAAGCTAATCTCCCATGTGTAGTCCATCCAGATAACATCCCATAGGCAGGAAAGTCACTTATGGTCCACAAAAGCATCGCTCGCATCGTAAAATTCGTCTTCGTTGAGCAGTCATATGTCCTCTTCCCTGTTGATCACAAATCCTTCAACTCTTTTATGAGTGGTTGTAGGAAAACATCAAGAGACCTTTTTGGATGGTTGGGACCAGGTATTAATATGGTCAAGAATAGCAACTCTCGTTGCATGCACATCTCCGGTGGCAGGTTGTATGGCGTAAGAAAGACTGGCCACAATGAATATTGTCTCCCTGACATTCCGAATGGACTAAATCCATCTGTGCGTAATCCGAGATACACATTCCGGCTATTGCTAGCGAATTCTGGATGTACTTTGTTGAAATGTTTCCAGGCTCTTGCATCTGATGGATGAGTCATCTCACCATCCGTCTGAGTGTGCTCGGCATGCCATCTCATCTTCCCAGCAGTCTGCTCTGATTGGTACAATCTTTTCAATCTGTCTGTAATTGGTAGGTACCACATCCTTTGGTACGGTACCCTGTTACGTCCCCGTCCTTGCGGCTTGAATCGTGCCTTCTTGCAGAATCGACATTCTTCTAACTTCTCATCATCTCCCCAGTAGATCATGCAATTGTCAATGCAAACATCTATTATCTCCGAAGGCAAGCCAAGACTATAAACCAGTTTCTGAATCTCATAATAAGAATCAGCAGACACATTGTCTTCCGGCAAATACTCTTTAAACAAGTCTGTCCATTCATTCATGCAACTTTCAGGTAGATTGTGATCAGTTTTAATATTCATCATTCTAGCTGCCAACGACAATTTAGAGAGACCTTCTCTACAACCACTGTAAAGTGGCTGATTCGCAGCATCTAACATTTCATAAAACTTTTTTGCATCTATATTAGGTTCTTCATCTTCATCATGAGCTACGAATGCATCAGCTACCATATCATGAACCCTATCAAAATCTATCATCTGCTCTTCTTGATGGTAACTATGTTCATTATGCAAATGATGATGATCAACCGGTTGTTCTTCCTGAAAATTGCTATTACTACTACTAGCTTCATGATTCTCATCATAATTATAACCTTCTCCATGTTGAAACCAGATATAGTAATTTGGCGTGAAACCTCTATTTATTAAATGCTTCCAAACATTTTCACGATTTGCCAATTTCGAATTGTTGCATTTCCGACAAGGACAGAACATCTTACCGCTTTCTTGGGCCAGCGGTGTGGAATCTGCCTGATGCATAAATGTCTCCAGCCCCGCAAGGTATTCTTTCGTCACTCTCCCGTTAGCATCTCTATGCATATACATCCACCTCCGCAACTCGAAAATATTCCCGGAGCCCGACATTTTTTTTCTTTCACGTTTTTATTTTTTTTTCTTCTTGGTGTGTTTAAAATGATCTTCAAAGGTTCATATTTATAGGAAATTTTCGAATCTGGTAGTTGAGATTTTACTACGCATTAACGTGGAAATTTTGTTAGGTAGCCGAAAAAAAAAACGTGTTACACCTACAAAGTTGGTAGACTCGAAATTTCGTCGTTATTTACACGCAAATACTTTCCTCGTAAAGAACACGCTATATTTACATCGACATTACGAGGAAGACAATTTTCCTCGTAAGAACCACGTTACCTTACGTCTTTTTTACGTGGAAATGTTTTCCTCGTTAATTTACGACGAACTGACGTTGCTTTCTAGTTTCCTCGTAAGTTACTCGTAAAAGCGACGTTATTTTACGAGGTTTTATTTTCCTCGTTAAATTTCGTCGCTAAAGTTGTGTTTTCTTGTAGTGACTTGGGAGGAACATCACCAACTCATTACCAGTTTTCCAACGTTCAAAGTGAACCTTGAGGACAAGTTTCTTTCCGACGAGGGAAGTATTGATAGAATACAAGAGGATCCGTATGTTGAGGCTGAGGTGGCACCAAGGAGGACAAGTAAGCCACATAAGCAAAACAGAAGATATCTCTAAACATTGAGGTATATTGTATCTTTTTTATTATTCAGTTGTAATAAGAAACACGTCTTGTACAATGTTCTCCATCTTTCCATGTTTCCTGCAATGTAGGAGTCAATGACTCCATCTCTTTGATTATTTTCTTCATGTACTTTTCTATTTAAAGAAATGAAAAAGACAAAAAGAGGTAGACTTTCTATCCAAAAACTACTTGTGTTCTTATTACTTGTGATCAATATTGATATCTCTTGGCAAGGGACCTATCATAGGATTTGGAACTTTGATGAGATGAAAAGAGAATAAGGGTGAGCCAAGAAAAATATAGAGGAAGGAAAGGAGATTTCCAGTGTGGCAGCAACCCACGGTGGGCGACAGAGAACTATATGTTTAGGTTTGTTTTTGTTTCAGGAGCGTAAATTTTAGAGAGAAAAAAAACTTACTAACATTGAAAACTTTAGAAGATAAAAAGATTAAAGAAAACAAAGGTTTTTAATTATATTGAACTGGTTTGTATTGAAGATGTCTCTCATGACAGGATGCTAGATTGTTTATGGGAAAAAGGTGCTGAAGTTTTTTGGATTGGCCATCTAAAAGTATTTTCAATGTTTTTTATTTTATATTCTAAAATAAAATTTGAACTAAAATTTTATCTAATTGTATTGAAGATGTCTCTCATGACAGGATGCTAGATTGTTTATGGGAAAAAGGTGCTGAATTTTTTTCGATTGGCCATCTAAAAGCATTTTCAATCATTTTTATTTTCTATTCTAAAATAAAATTTGAACTAAAATTTTATCTAATTTTATTTTATTCTTCATTTTTTAATAAAATAAAAAGAAGAATATTTTTGAAAAAAGTAATGCATATATTTTTATTTGTTATTTCACTTTTTACTTTTTAAATGGAGTAGAGTTATTATATTTCGAAAGAAAAAAATCTTATTATATAAAGCTTGGTTTTCAAAGTTACTAATTAACATGATCGCGACACATGTCAATTATATATTTAAGATTATGACATGTGTTAAATAAAAATTTTTCTTTAAAAAAGTTTAAACCAAAAAATTTTAAAAGTTATTTTTACTTTTTTTTAACAAAAATGTATGAAAAAATGTAAAGAAACAAATATTTCCATATAAATAATTATTTAATAATAATATTTATTTTTAAACGTGGGTTAAAGATAATTATAAGATACAAAACATAATTTTAAGATAAATTTCGTTACAAATTAAAATATTTACAAAAAAAATTTTCTTATAAATATTTAATAGTATTTTTCCTGATAAAAAACATTAAACCAAAGAGAACTTGAAAACTTCTTATAAGTTAAATAAAAAAGTATTGTGTTAGTAATTTACAAAATCTATAAGTTTATTTTAATTGTAGTATTATTTTCATAAAAAACCTTATTTTCAAGGTCAAATAAAATATATATGGGTGTAAGATAATTACAAAATCAGTAGACATTGGTTTAAGATGAATTTTTTTATTAACAAAAATAATTATAAGATGAGATTTTTTTATATAAAGTTTGATACCCAAAGTTGCTAATTAACATGATCGTAGTTATATATTTAAGATTATCACATGTGGTAAATAACAATTTTTGTTTTAAGAAAACTTAAACAAAGAGAATTTTAAAAGTTAGTTTTCCTTTTCTGTAAAATATTAAAAAAACAAAAAAAAAGTCAAAATAAAATAATTTCAATATAACTAATCCAAAATTTATTAAAAGTCAATTTTAGTTTTAAAAAAAAATGTAAAGAAACAAATATTTCCATATAAATAATGATTTAATAGTAATATTTCCTTTTTAAACGTGGGTTAAAGATAATTACAACATACAAAACATTATTTTAAGATATATTTCGTTATAAACTAAAATGTTTACAAAAAAAAATTTCTTATAATATTTAATAGTATTTTTCCTGTTAAAAACATTAAATCAAAAAGAACTGTGAAAACTTCTTATAAGTTAAATAAAAAAAAGTACTGGGTTAATAATTTACAACATCTATAAGTTTATTTTAATTGTAGTATTATTTTCTTAAAGAACCTTATTTTCAAGGTCAAATAATATATATATATATATATATATATATATATATATATATATATATATATATATATATATATGTGGGTGTAAGATAATTCCAAAATCAGTAGACATTGGTGTAAGATGAATTTTTTTATTAACAAAATAATTATAAGATGAGCTTTTCTTATATAAAGTTGGTACCCAAAGTTGCTAATTAACATGATCGTAATTATATATTTAAGATTATCACATGTGGTAAGTAACAATTTTGTTTTAAGAAAACTTAAACAAGGAGAATTTTAAAAGTTAGTTTTCGTTTTCTGTAAAATCTTAAACAAACAAACAAAAAACTGAAAAGAAAAAATTTAAATATAAATAATTATTAATAATGGTATTCTTTTTCTTTTAAACGTGGGTTTAAGATAATTACAAAATACACAAAATTATTATAAGATAAATTTCACTAGAGATTAAAATATTTACAAAAATATTTTTACTTATAAATATTCAATAGTATTCTTCCTGTTAAAAAAATATTAAACCAAAGAGACTGAAAAAAACTTCTTTTTAGTTTATTTTAATTGTACTATTCCTTTTTACAGAATCTTATTTGCAAGGTTAAATAAAAACGTATGGTTTAAAATAATTACAAATGTAAGTTTGTTTTAATTGTAATATTCCTTTTGTAAAGAACCTTATTTTCAAGATCAAATAAAATATATGATTTTAAAATAATTAAAAAATCAGTAGACATTGGTTTAAGATAAAGAATTTCCTTATAAAAAAAGTAATTATAAGATTAGATTTTTCTTATAAATATCTAAGTGATTTTCCTCATAAATACACAATTAATAGATAATTATTTTTATTTTTACAAAATTATAAACTTAAAAGATTTTATAATTTTAATCTTATATATATAAAGCTTGGTTTTCAAAGTTTCTAATTAATATGATCATGACACATGGAAAGAAATATTTTAATATAATGACATGTCTTAAAAAATTCATAAATATGTAATAATTTAATAAAAACTTTTGATAGTACTTTTTATTTTTTGAATCCTAAATATTGTAAAATATATTTGAAAGTAATTTTTATTTTTTATTTTAATCCTGAACAAAAAGAATTATAAAAAGAAAACAGTAGTTTAATGTTTCTCATAGTTAGTAATAACATAATCAACTAACATTAACAAAAAAAAAGAATTGTTTTATACAATCAATATATATTGATCTATAAGTTTTATACAAATATGTAGTTACAAATAAATAAATCTATTATCAATGTACAAATAAAAAATATATCAATACATATTGATATATTATTAAAGTTTAAAACTAATTCATTTTTCAGGTTGTCAAAAAAAGTAATTTTTCAGTTTCAAAATAGAAGTAATGGTAGATCGTGAAAATGATTCTACACTTTTGTTATATTTGGTGAATATAATCTAGAGATAATTGGAGTAACTACTAAAAAAGAAAGCTTTATATGATAAACAGATAATCATATGCTAACAGTTCAAAATAAACTCACGGGAAAAAGAATTGGAAGAGATTAAAAACAAATTGCATCTAATTACGTGCAAAACTTATTTATTTGAAATAAAAAGTTAAAAAGAAAAATCCAATCTTCTTATCAAAGTTTTAAAGATTTATAAACACATAAAAGTAAATGTACTATATATTATGTTTGGTTATTTTTTATAACATGGTTGGTCGATTTATTATATAATGTAACTTAATACTTGAATTTTTTTTTGTTTAGTCAATTGTTATGGATAATAATTGTGGAAAAAACAAACAAAAAACGAGAAGAACAAAAGTAAAAAGAAAAAAATTTCTAGAAGAAAAAAACAAGCAAAATTTTTTAGATAAATTTGTAATATATGAATGTTGTATTTTCTTTATTTTCTATTCTTTTAATATCAATATATGTCTCTCTTTTTTCATTTCCTTAATATAGTTTCAAAAAAGTTTGTCACTACTATTCTCCGTATTATAATTTTTTGGTACCATTTTACTATTATCTTATTCTTCATGAATAATCATAAGAAAATTAAGTTTTTTTTTTTCATGTTTGGGTTTATATGTGTTTGGTCATACAAAAATCTAAAATTTTAATTGTTTGGTCATTAAATTTTTATTATTATTATTAACGTTATAACTGATTTGGTATTAAAAATCAAATTTTACGCATTATTTTATCACATATTCTGTTTTCTAGGTAGTACTTTTCTTATAATTCATTTTAGTTAAGTTGTTATAGTGGAAGGTAGCATCAAGACACAATGAACTCGGAAAATTAATTAAGACTGAATTAGTTTAATAAAAAGTCTTTATTGTTATTATAAAGTGAGAAGCAAATTATTTGAAAAAAATAACAAATTAATACAAATATTATATTAAGAGCATAAGAATGTGTATGCTGTTCTCATCAACTCGATTGGTTCGATTCAACTTTGTAAGTCATTGTATTTCACTCTAATTCATATTTTTGGGGTTGAGTTTGATTTAAATTTTCGGGTCTGGATTTTTTATCTAGCCTAAATACAAAGTTTCTAATAACTGCTTATGCACTATAGTTACAGATACTAAAATACCAATCAAAACTTACGTGGAAACACAAATTTTTATTATTTAAATAAGTTTCACATAATATATACAAAATTCTACAAGTGCAATAGAAAGTTTTCCAATTTTATGTTTTTCATAAAATTAAAACATCAATCAAAACCTGTGCAACGCACGGGTCCATACCTAGTTGAGTAATAAACTGGAAAATTTGTCTGCTTAATGGACTCTGATTGGTTTAGATTTGAAAGGTGCTTGTGTTGGTTGTTCGGTATGTCTAAACCGGGAATATATCTGCTTACCGATATGTACAGAAAGTCAAACATTAACAAAACTTTTGTCGAACATTGAAAATAGCCACTCCATTTAATTCACCTTTACAGAATCTTCAAATATAAATGGAGTTCTTGTTGATCCCATTCTGTATCAAATCATTTCCAATATTTTCTAGAAAAAATTAATAACAATGCCGGAAAATGCAAAGCACGGCCCAAGACTCTCCTTTTCTCACGATTTTTGCCACTCTGATTCCATACCGATCGAGCAAACTCCTTCAGAACCTTCAAGCATCAATTTCGATTTCTCCATTCCCGGCGGCGTAATCACCGGTGAAAGCTCATGGTCCGCCGAAGAATTCTTCTCCGACGGAAAAATACTCCCCACAGAAATAAAAAAAATACCCGCGAAGGATGGAACCGGTTTGTATACGAATCTAATCGGGGATACTAAACCGGTTCTTGAAATCGGATTAACGAGGATGGAAGCGAAACCCAATATGATGTCGTTTCACGTTCATTCTGATTCGTGTCGTCCCAGACCGGAAACGAATCCAATCGGAAACGTTAAACCGGTTCATGAAATAGAAGAAATCGAAGAAGATGAAGAGAGACCCATTGTGAATCCGTGTTGGGGACTTAAGAAGAAAAGCGAACGTCTCAATCCCGAAATCGGTTTGCCATTACTTTCTGATAACCTGACCGGTTCGAATTCTAAACAGACAGAAACTATGAAGCTTGAGGTTTCGTCTCCTTCTTCTTCTTCTTCAAACTGTAGTTCTCAGAAACCGCTACTAAGGAAGAAGAGCTATGGAGGTTACAGCTACAGCGGCAATGGAGGCGGGATTAAGGTAAATTCGTTTCTGGATGTGATACCGTCTGGGAGTTTGTTTGGGTTGAGATCGATCATTGTTGGTAGTGGAAGTGACAAGAACAAGAGATCATTGTTTTTTCATTGGTAAGAAAGTTTTTTTACTTGGATCTTTGTTTCTTACTTTCTTTCTCTGGAGCTCTGAACTCCGCAGCTTTATGACATTGGTCATTGGCTTTCATGGTCCCAAGTATTCAGTTTTATTTTTTTCTTATCAATGTGTAGTTAAATGTTAAATGTAACAAAAAAGTATTAAATGTATTATTTCTGTTAATACATACATATTGAATTTGTTTCAAAATAACATACATACTGAATTTAAAAATCCTTATTTAAAGAAAATTAAAATTCTTGCTGAACCTTTTCAACAAAACTACTGACAATGGACTTTTCAAGGGTCCTTGTTCAAATCAAAGTAGTAATGAGTGTCAATCCAATCCTAAGCAATTTAAAAACAGTGATAATGCATGTTCATGTTTAATCTAAGTGCAACCATGTTTAGATGATAATAAAAACTAAGAACAATGCTATAATGCAATAAAGAGACAAACTTTCTTTCAAGATGAGAAGATAGGACCCATGGGGTTAGGGATTTGATCTTCGGTGATCAAGGTTCAATCTAAAGGTGCCAAACAAACAATCAATCTTAAACCTTATGCCTAAACACAATACTAAGCAAACCTTATGTCTAGATGAATGCTCATTTGCTAAAGTAACTCAAGCATCAAATGTCTTTGGTTGAATATTACTAAAACAATCATTAGAAACAAGTTTAATAGCAATCTTAGCTCCCTTAACATCAAATGTCTTTGGCAAGGAAAGCTAAAAGTATTGAAGAGTTGGTTCAAGCATTTCATCAAACACCTTGTGGGTGGGAAATGCCTAAGGCTCTAGATTTAGAGAGGCCAACTTTAAACTAGCTTTAAAATCACTCTACAAGCAAAGAATAAGAAAGATCTACACTAAACACCTTAGATCTACACTTAATCACCCTCAATCACCCTAACCCATGAGTCCAAAATGAATTTACTCACTAATAGACATGTTTATTCTTAAACCCATGAGGTATTCAAGCATAACCATGTTTCGAAAGCAATATAAACACTCAAGAACATAAGAATAAGATGAAATCTAGATTAAAGGAACAAACTTTCACCAATATGTCAAAGTGTTTTTGAGAGAAAACAAGATAAGATCTAGAATTAGGTTTACAAAGTATTTATAGTAGATAGACAAAATGAGGGTAAAATGGTAAATACATCTGGTCAAACTTCGTTCCTTGACTTTCTGAGTGCTCGCAGCTGTTTGCACAAACAGCTCCGCAAGGTCGCTGTGGTGTCTAACAGTGGTGCTCAGCTGTTTCTCGACTCTGTCTCATAGCCGCTGCAAAGTCCAGAAACTGGACAGGAACTTGGGTTATTTCCCAGCCTCCCAGCTGTTTGCTGATACCGCTGGAAGTAAACAGCTGTGATACTTTGGCTTTCAAATGGATTCTTCGATTCTTCATCACAGCTGCTACTCGAAACAGCTCTGTCTAACCGCTGGGACACTTGGTAATTTCGTGAAACGAGTCCAGATCATCAAACTTGCCTCCAAACCACCTCCAAATGCTCCAATGTCACCATTTGACATCTTCAACACCTGATAAGGACATATGTAATGAAATGCAACCTAAACATGCCTAAGTACTATGCTAAATGATTAAAATGTATAAAAATGATGATTAAAACAATGCAAATAAGCAAGATATCAACTCCCCCACACTAGTCCTTTACTTGTCTACAAGTAAACTTTCAAGAACTAAGGAGAAGAGGTTTGAAAGTGGGGACTCATAACCAAAAGATGCTCTTCTTAGTTCTCAACATGATATCCTTGCATAATCATACCAAATAGCAAGAGCAAAGACTTCGTTTAACTCTAACTTCTCTAGGCCTATCTTAACTCCTTTGATCTCTACACTCAACATCATGAATCCACAAACTCAAATCAGACAACTCTCACATTCATTAAGCAAAATACTAAGTGAATTCTTGCAAATGGTCAGTTGGTCCAAATCATTTGGTTAGGTAAGAAAAGGGCCTTTGTGCAAAATAAATCAAGAGGTTTTGAATGATCTTTTTCAAGGTGGTTTACTCTCAAGAACAAAGTAGCTTTGACATTGCACATAATATATCTAAGAAAGGGATCAACTCATGCATACAATGCTCAATCTCCATTGTACCACTTGAGTTGTCAAAAAAGATTGGCAAAATAGATGGGACAACTCAAGTGTGTATAGCCATGATTTAGTACACAAAAGACCATAAGCAAGAAGCATTAAGTTCATTTAAGTTCAAATAAGATTGGAGTTGGCATCAAAGAGCAAGTTTCAGCAATCAATAAGTTTCAAGAGGAGTTTTCAAGGCTCAAAGTCTACAAGCTTTCTAAAGAGTGCTCAAGCTACTTGCTATGATTACAAAGGGTATCAAATTGAGTACTTAGCATGAGCTCTTTACAAGGTTGGTATCATCCTAGTCCCCAATGCATGATGCAATCCTAAATGCTCTAGACTCCTAATCTGTTTTTTATGAGAATAAGTGCATGCTCTAGACTAAATCTTAAATGCAACTACATGCTTTTCTTTTTGTAGTTTTTCAAAATTTTCAAATTTTTTTGGTTTTTTTTTCTATGCAAATAAATATCTACAATGCATGACTTTGACATAAAACACAAAATGATCAGAAACTTGGTACTTCCCCCACACTTGAATCACACAGTCTCTGTGTAATTAAGGTGAAAGAGATACCGAAAAGAAAGCTAATATGCAAAAAGAAAACTGGTATATACAATGATAAGGTGAAGATGATACCTGGCTAGGAAAAGGACGAGGCGCCCTCTGTGTCATCGTCGTCCGCGGTGGCGACTGAAGGAGACTCGTTGGAGGAGGCTCGGGCTGGAGGGGCTTGGTTCCTGCGTCTACGACGGAGCTGGTACTCTGGAGAACGAGGAGGTCCATAGTAAACAGGGGATTGGAGTGTTGAAGGACCAGCACCAGCCATCACATCATCTCTTTGGCACCCTGAACCTATGGAAGCTTGGGAGAGGAGTGAAGTGACCATTTTCATTTGCCTCTTAAGCACCTTCACAGAGTTTTTGAGCTTGTAGATGGTGGAATCTTGCATCTTGTTCCACTGAAGCAGCTTGGCGTTTTGAGGCAGAGACTGGCGCAATGCGAAGTTTGTTGTGACAGTGCCATAAGGTTGGAAGTAGTACTTTTCTGTCCCATACATTGGGGCTGGTGTGGTTGGTCCTTCATCGTCAGCATCACTAGGACGAGCTACTTGTTGAGAAACTGGCCCTTGCTCTCTTCTTGCGTGGTTTGGTGATTGGCTCAAGGGAACCAAAGTCAGGAAAAATAGGCTCATGAACAGCGGGGGTGAATCTCACATGCAGAGGATCAGATAGCATCGTCAATCTCTCACAAGGAAGAAGAATGTATTGCTGCAGAGGCCTTAAGTCGCGTGTCCAGAAGATGTAGGCAAATCGTTCTCCAGATTTTCCTTCAAGAAACCTGGAAATGTTCAGGTATGAGAGATCAATGAAAGCTGGTCCAACATCTTGAGGTCCCAAATCAATCCCTAAACCTCCCAAAATAGCGGTGATGAGGCTTCCAATATACAGTCTAAGCTTCTTGTTCCCAGTGGTCCAAGCCCAGCTCTGGTAGAACTGAAATCTCTTCATCAAAAGCCTGACAAGTCCCAAACCCTCATAGTCTTCCAGTGTGGTGTGGTTTAGTGTTCCTTCCTCAAGAATTGGGAGAAGTCCTAGAGCTATAAGCTTGAGCTCGTCATCATTTACCCCGCCTGGCTCTCTTCGTGAATAAAAAGTGTGGTTAAGGACCTTGTGGGCATATCGAACTCCTGGGTTAGTGATATCAGTGTTTTTATCCTCTCCTGGAATTCGTTCTCCTCTACCAATCTCAGCCCATATGTCATCTGCAATGAGTGATTTAACTGGCACATATGATCCCCAATTATTCGAGAGCCCGAGAATAGAGCTTATCTTCTTGAAGCCAACCCTATGGCATTCTCCATGGACCATGAAGCCAATTACCCCAAAACCCTCTTCCTCATCTCCCTCACAGTGATAGCTAACAGCTAACGTGGATAGAAACTGACAGGAAACTTCCTTATGAACTCCATAGCTCATGGTAAGGAATGATTCCATTCCCATGTTCTGAAGAATCATTCTTACATCCTCATACAATCCAAGGCGTCGAAGAGTATCTGGGTCTGGAAATCTCATAGGATACCACTGGACAACTTTGGTGAGGTGCTCGTGAAGCTGCTCAGCGGTTGGGTTTCTTGTTTTTGGCGGTGCTTTCTGCCTCTTGCTTGCAGGTTCTGGGGCTTGAGCTTCCTGCTCACTTTCAGATTCACCTTGAGGAGCTTCTTCTTCATTCATCTCAGCTCTAGAGCCTTCTTCAACCAACTCCTCAATCTCTGCCTCAACTGCTGCTTGTTCCACTGGTGCCTTCTCCTTCTTCTTTGAAGCTGGCTTGCGTTGGTAAACTTGGGTTGGAGGTTTTTGCACTGGTCTGCTTGCTCTCGGTGGGTTTGCCCTTGTTCCAGCTCTTGATGAAGTCCCGACAGCCACAACGGGGTTAGCCCTTGGTTTATTTGGATCCAGTTTCCGTGCCTCTGCTTTAGTTCTCATGGTTGCTTCCTGAAATCAAACACTCAAGATAAAATAAGAACAATGCCAAAAGAAGCTTGCAAGAGCATAATTAGCTAGCATAGAGTATGATCATACAACCCAAGCTAATCACATCTAAGCATTCTTTCTCATCCCAAGTGCTGATCAGGCATGAATATGAGCTTTAAATGACTAATGGTGACAACTTTCATCTAGAAAATCACACGCCAAGAGATATCTTTTTCAGCCAAATGCAGCAAAGCAAATGTGATTCAAGTGAAGCAAACAGTCGACAGCAGCTCTAGAGAATCAAATTGTTACCAATCAAAGCACAAACAACCAAATCCCCAAAATTATCTCAAAAACACCAAGAATCCTAATTTTCAAATTCTCAAATTAAGCAAATGCACCACGAAATTCATCAACTCATTCCTTAAACAAGCTCATACAGGCAAAATCATCAAGTATTGAGTACGAAATCAACCAAACAACAACTTTGAAAAAGTTGAAAATTTTGAGTTTTGAAAATTTATGGTTGAATTCGCCATACCTGAGCTTTTTTTAGGGAAACAAGAGTAAAGAAATGGAAAGATGAAGTGAAAACGCGGAGAGAGCAACTTGAATCAGTAAAAACGATTGAGAATTGAGAAAGTTGTGAGCTTTGATACTTGAGAGAGAAAGATGCAGTCTTGGTCGCGTGAAAAGGGAGGAGAGAGAGACGTGCAGGTTTAGGGAGGAAGAAGAGTGGTTCGCGTCGGGTTTGCGAGAAATTGAACCAGGTTCATTTGAATTGAAGCGGAAACCAGAACAGGTACACTTATCTCAAGTGCCACAACGACGTCTTGACACAGCTGCATAGTCCCAAAATCAAACAGGGAGTGGCCTCCTTTCCTAGCGGTTCGGCTAGACAGCTGCAATAAACCGCTGCCACACTTATCATAATTCTCCATCGAATTTAATGATTACAGCGGTAGAGTGAGACTGCTATAAAAAACCGCTGGGGACATTCTGATCCTTGGAACGTCATTTACTCAGCTTCACACTCTTTTTATTTTTCTGGTAACCTGATAGACACAAGATAATACAAAAATAAATCCTAAAAAAAAATGAAAATATATACAAGGATACCATGGGATTTCCTCCCAAGTGAGCTCGTTTAAAGTCACTGGCTTGACTTTGCCTCCTCTGAGATTAGGCTGGGGTAGGATCAGAGAGTGGGATTGATGTACCATCCTCCTTTGGTGTGGTGGCCATGTACTGCTTGATCCTCTGTCCATTCACGGTGAAATCATTATCCTGCTTGTCCCAAAGCACAATTGCTCCATAAGGCTTCACTTTCTTAACCTCAAATGGACCAGACCACCTTGATTTGAGCTTTTCTGGAAATAGCTTCAGCCTAGAGTTATAGAGAAGAACTTGATCTCCTGCCTTGAACTCTCTCTTGAGAATGTGTTTGTCATGAAAGGCCTTAGTCTTCTCCTTGTAAATCCTTGAGTTCTCGAAGGCATCCATCCTTATCTCATCAAGCTCATTGAGTTGAAGAAGTCTCTTTTCCTTGGCACTCTTTATGTCAAAGTTCAGCAACTTAACAGCCCACAATGCCTTGTACTCAAGTTCTACTGGTAAGTGGCAAGCCTTCCCATACACAAGATTGAAAGGTGTGGTACCCAAGGGAGTTTTATAAGCTGTCCTATAAGTCCAAAGTGCATCATCAAACTTGTCTGACCAATCTTTCCTCTTAGTTCCCAAAATCTTCTCCAATATTCCCTTGATTTCCCTGTTGGAGATCTCAACTTGACCACTTGTTTGAGGGTGATAAGGTGTTGCCACCTTGTGCTTCACTCCCTTCTTCTTGAGAAGACCTTCAAACAGCTTGTTGATGAAGTGTGATCCTCCATCACTTATAACCACTCTTGGGACTCCAAATCTTGGGACTCCAAATCTTGGGAAGATTATGCTCTTGAACATCTTTAACACCACTCTTGAGTCATTTGTAGGACTTGCCACTTCTTCAACCCATTTGGACACATAATCCACAGCCACGAGGATGTACTTGTTGCCATAAGAAGAAGGAAAAGGTCCCATGAAGTCTATTCCCCATACATCAAACACCTCCACCTCAAGAACTGGATTTTGAGCCATCTCATTTCTCTTGGTGCTGTTTCCTCTCCTTTGGCAAGAATCACACTTGGAAACAAAGTCTTGTGTGTCCTTGAACATGTGTGGCCACCAAAATCCAGCTTGTAACACCTTTGAAACAGTCTTGAAGGTATCAAAGTGGCCTCCATAGGAAGATCCATGGCAATGTGTAAGGATCCCTTCAATTTCTTCATCAGCCACCACTCTTCTATAGAGATGATCCTTGCAAAGAATGTAGAGGTATGACTCATCCCGATAGTATATCTTCACATCCTTGTAGAACTTCTTCTTTTCATACCCCACAAGATCCAATGGCTCTTTTCCAGTAGCTAAGTAGTTAACCAAATCAGCATACCAAGGCCCCTTCTCTTTAGTTGCCTTAACCTTTTCCATCTTCTTTCCAGTCTCAACAACTGCCACCACTGTCTTGATAGCCATGATCTGCTCCTCAGGAAGTCCTTCATCAATAAGGATGCCACACTCAATTCTCAATCTGGAGAGATGATCAGCTACACCGTTCTTAACTCCTGGCTTGTCCTTGTCTCAAGATCAAACTCTTGAAGTAGCAAGATCCATCTCAAAAGTCTTGGTTTTGCATCCTTCTTTTCTAAAAGGTGTCTCAAAGCTGCATGGTCTGTGTACACAATGACTTTGGAACCTACAAGGTAACTTCTGAACTTCTCAAAGGCAAAGACTATGGCCAACAACTCCTTCTATGTCGTGGCATATTTGATCTGAGCATCATCCAAGGTTCTGCTTGCATAGTATATCACGTGGGTCTTCTTGTCCTTCGTTTGTCCTAAGACAGCTCCAACAGCATAATCGCTAGCGTCACACATAATCTCAAAAGGGAGATCCCAATGAGGTGGCTGGACAAAAGGAGCACTAACAAGTTCACTCTTCAGCTTCTTGAAGGCTTCAAGACATTCTACATCAAAGCTAGAAGTGGCTTCCTTGCACAGCAGCCTGGTCAATGGTCTAGCGATCATAGAGAAGTCTTTGATGAACCTTCTGTAGAATCCAGCATGGCCAAGAAAACTTATGATGTCCTTCATTGTCTTTGGTGGAGGCAAACTAACCATCACTTCAATCTCAGCCTTGTCCACCTCAATCCCCTTTTCTGAAATCTTGTGCCCAAGCACAATCCCTTCTTTGACCATGAAGTGACACTTCTCCCAATTCAGCACAAGGTTGGTTTCTTCACATTTCTGTAGGACCCTGCACAAGTTGGACAAACAAGCAGAAAACGAAGATCCGTAGACAGAGAAATCATCCATGAATACCTCCACTATATCCTCAATGAGATCCGAGAAGATAGACATCATGCACCTTTGAAAGGTTGCTGGAGCATTACATAACCCAAATGGCATCCTTCGATATGCAAAGGTGCCATAAGGGCATGTGAATGTTGTCTTCTCTTGAGCATTGGGATGTATGGGGATCTGGAAGAACCCTGAATACCCATCAAGAAAGCAATAGAAAGGATGGTTTGCAAGTCTCTCAAGCATTTGATCAATAAATGACAATGGAAAATGATCCTTTCTAGATGCATAGTTGAGCTTTCTATAATCAATACACATCCTATGGCCAGTTATGGTTCTAGTTGGTATCAATTCATCCTTTTCATTTTTAACCACAGTGATACCACCCTTCTTTGGGACAACATGCACAGGAGATACCCATTTGGAATCTGAAATAGGGTAAATAACACCAGCATTTAAGAGTTTAAGAATCTCCTTCTTTACAACATCCTTCAGGTTAGGATTTAACCTTCTTTGATGCTCTATAGAAGTCATTGATTCATCCTCAAGATGTATCCTATGCATGCACAAAGAGAGTGATATCCCCTTAATATCATCAAGTGAGTAACCTATTGCCTTTCTAAACTTCCTAAGTTCATTCAAAAGTTTAGACAGCTCAAGTTCAGTAAGTTCACTACTCACAATGACAGGGTAAGTCTCATTAGGGCCAAGGAATGCATACCTTACACCATGGGGAAGAGGTTTAAGCTCCACTTTAGGAGCCTTGAGTTCACTCCAGTCTTCTTGATGACTGTCCTCTTGTTGAGTGGCTGAGGCAGCATGGTGAATCTCATGTGTAAGCTCCTCATATTGAGCTTCACCACCAATCCCCTTGTGAGAATCCAGCATCCTCACTTAGGCCGCACTTTCCTTGTTCTCAACCACTTGGACTTCTCTATCAATTGTCAAGGCATGCTGTAAAGAGTCTTCAATGCCAACTCCTCAAGAAGCTCATCAGCCAGAGCATCCATTTCCTCTATGTAGAAAGCTTGGTTCTGAATGGTTGGCCTCTTCATCACTTCATTGATGTCAAAGTGGAGGATGTTCCCTTTTCCAAGATGAAGATCAATCTTTCCTTCTCTCACATTCACAATAGCTCTTGCTGTGGCTAAGAATGGTCTTCCAAGGATCAAAGGGTCTTTGGTTTCCTCACCCATCTCCAACACAACAAAATCAGTAGGGATCTCAAAGTTACCAACCATCACAGGGAGATCTTCTAGGATACCAACATGAATCTTCACTGATCTATCAGCAAGCACCAAAGAGAGTTTACACTTATTGTATTGAGTAAATCCAAGCTTCTTTTCAATAGACAAAGGCATCAAGCTAACGCTAGCTCCAAGATCGCATAGACACCTCTCAAACACCATGGGTCCAAGAGCACAAGGTAAGGTAAAACATCCTGGATCCTCAAGCTTTCTTGGGACATCTAACCTCTGGATAATGGCGCTGCACTCATGAGTAAGAATCATCATGCCCTCCATCTCTTTCTTCTTTGCAGCCACATCATCTTTCAAGAACTTTCTGTACTGAGGGACCAACATAAAAGCATCAATGATGGGCATTGTGATCTGAACTTCACTCATCTGTTTCTCAAATAGTGCCTTGTACTTCTCCAATAGCTGTCTCTTGAATCTTCCAGGGAATGGTAGCTTTGGCTCATATGGAGGAGGAACAAAAGAGGATTCCTTTGTTGGAGTAGCAATTTCACCATGTTTCACTGTCCTCTTCTCTTCTCCAACCTTTCCTTTACCTTTAGCTTCAACAATATTTTCTAGAATCTCTTCATCAGCCTTCTCATCTACAATCACCACTTCATCATCAATGTTGATGGCCACCTCCCCACCTTGTTTCTCACCATCCTTGGTGAGAACTCTTGGAGGCAACTCTTTACCACTCCTTAAGGTGATTGCCTTCATTGTTTCCTTGGGGTTTTTCTCTGGCTTTCCAGGTAATGACCCTTGTTGGCGACTTGGCTGAGAGTTCATAGAAGCAAACTGGTTCTCCAAAGCTCTGATTTTGTTGTTGAGCTCATTGTAGCTACCATCAATCTTAGTGTGAATGTTCTTGAACTCATGGCCGATGTCCTTTGCTGTTCTTGACTGAGCTTCTAAAATTTGCTTGAACATGGACTCCATACTTGAATCCGGAGCTTTAGCTTGAGAAGAGCTTCCTTGAGCTTGAATAGTCTGATTGCCTTGATTGCTGAAACCAGGAGGGATGTTTTGCCTAGGCTGATAGTTCCCTTGCTAAGTGTTTTGCTTGGGCTGATATCCTCCTTGCTGGTTGTTAGAATAAGATCTTTGCTGGTAGTTGTTGTACTGAAAGTTAGGTTCCTTCCTGCACCAAGTACCATTGTTGTTGATGAAGCATAGCTCTTCTTGGCCTTCCAAACCATCAACTTCATTGACCTTAGGAGGAACCTCTTGACTAGGACCACCCACAAAGTTCATCTGCTCCTGTTTAGCTTGGTTAGCAAGAAGCAAATCCATCTTCTCTTGCAAGGACTTGATCTCTTTCTTTGTCTGCTGATCATCACCTCTGTTGACCCTATCATGCTCCTCACTGTAGACTGAGTTACTCTTGGCCATGTTCTCCACCAGTTCCTCTGCCTCTTCCTCAGTTCTTCCCAAGAAGAAACCATTGCTGGCAGTATCAAGTCTGTTTCTGCACTGTGGTAGAGCTCTTCTATAGAAGGTGCTAAGCAAACTCTCCTTGCTGAAACCATGATGAAGACATTGAGACCAGTCGCCCTTGAACCTCTCCCATGTTTCACTGAAGCTCTCAAGATTCTTCTGTTGAAACCCAGAGATTTCATTCCTGATCTTAGCTGTCCTTGAAGTAGAGAAGAACTTGTCTAAGAAAGCTCTCTTACACTCATCCCAAGTAGTGATAGTATCACTTGGAAGAGTCTTCTTCCACTGGTGTGCTTTGTCTCCCAAAGAGAAAGGGAACAACTTCAACTTGAATGAATCTTCAAAAACACCATTAGTCTTGGACAAGCCACAATATTTATCAAACTTGTCCAAGTGATCAAAAGGGTCTTCAGCAGCAAAGCCATGATACTTGTTGTTCTCTATGGTGTTGAGCAGTCCTGACTTGATCTCAAAGTTGTTGTTCTCCACTGCTGGTGCTCTGATTCCCAACCTATGACCATTAATGTGAGGTTGATCATAGGCTCCAATGCCACGAGCTTGGCGCGGTGGATGTTGTGGCTGGCGCTGTGGTCTAAGATTCTCAGCTCTTGGACCATTGCCCCCTAGGGGCTGATGTTGTGCCCTAAGGTGTGCAGCTCCTTGGGCAGCTCCATCTTGAGGTTGATTCTGGTCTTGCTCCATATCAAACCCCAATCTCTGTAAGTGAGCTTGATGCTCTTCTTGCCTTCTCTTTCTTGTGTTTTCCCTTTCCAATGCTCTGATGTCTTCAACTAGTGGAGTAAGGTTTGTTGTCCCTATACTTCGCAAGTTCATACACCTGAGATTCACAAGTAAAGGAAGAAGGACTATTAGTAACCAAGTAAAATAAAATAAGACTTAGTCTCAAGCAAAGACCAAATCCCAATGTCAAAATAAACTTAGAACTGGCAACGGTGCCAATTTGGAGCTTAAACCTCTTCCCCATGGTGTAAGGTATGCATTCATTGGTCCTAATGAGACTTACCCTGTCATTGTGAGTAGTGAACTTACTGAATTTGAGCTGTCTAAACTTTTAAATGAACTTAGGAAGTTTAGAAAGGCAATAGGTTACTCACTTGATGATATTAAGGGGATATCACCCTCTTTGTGCATGCATAGGATACATCTTGAGGATGAATCAATGACTTTTATAGAGCATCAAAGAAGGTTAAATCCTAACCTGAAGGATGTCGTAAAGAAGGAGATTCTTAAACTCTTAGATGCTGGTGTTATTTACCCTATTTCAGATTCCAAATGGGTATCTCATGTGCATGTTGTCCCAAAGAAAGGTGGTATCACTGTGGGATGTGTATTGATTATAGAAAGCTCAACTCTGCATCTAGAAAGGATCATTTTCCATTGCCATTTATTGATCAAATTCTTGAGAGACTTGCAAACCATCCTTTCTATTGCTTTCTTGATGGGTATTCAGGGTTCTTCCAGATCCCCATACATCCCAATGATTAAGAGAAGACAACATTCACATGCCCTTATGGCACCTTTTCATATCGAAGGATGCCATTTGAGTTATGTAATGCTCCAGCAACCTTTCAAAGGTGCATGATGTCTATCTTCTCGGATCTCATTGAGGATATAGTGGAGGTATTCATGGATGATTTCTCTGTCTACGGATCTTCGTTTTCTGCTTGTTTGTCCAACTTCTGCAGGGTCTTACAGAGATGTGAAGACACCAACCTTGTGCTGAATTGGGAGAAGTGTCACTTCATGGTCAAAGAAGGGATTGTGCTTGGGCACAAGATTTCAGAAAAGGGGATTGAGGTGGACAAGGCTAAGATTGAAGTGATGGTTAGTTTGCCTCCACCAAAGACAGTGAAGGACATCAGAATTTTTCTTGGCCATGCTGGATTCTACAGAAGGTTCATCAAAGACTTCTCTATGATCGCTAGACCATTGAACAGGCTGCTGTGTAAGGAAGCCACTTTTAGCTTTGATGTAGAATGTCTTGAAGCCTTCAAGAAGCTGAAGAGTGAACTTGTTAGTGCTCCTATTGTCCAGCCACATGATTTGGATCTCCCTTTTGAGATTATGTGTGACGCTAGCGATTATGCTGTTGGAGCTGTCTTGGGACAAAGGAAGGACAAGAAGACCCACGTGATATACTATGCGAGCAGAACCTTGGATGATGCTCAGATCAAATATGCTACGACATAGAAGGAGTTTTTGGCCATAGTCTTTGCCTTTGAAAAGTTCAGAAGTTACCTTGTAGGTTCCAAAGTCATTGTGTACACAGACCATGCAGCTTTGAGACACCTTTTAGCAAAGAAGGATGCAAAACCAAGACATTTGAGATGGATCTTGCTACTTCAAGAGTTTGATCTTGAGATCAAGGACAAGCCAGGAGTTGAGAACGGTGTAGCTGATCATCTCTCCAGATTGAGAATTGAGTGTGGTATCCCTATTGATGAAGGACTTCCTGAGGAGCAGATCATGGCTATCAAGGCAGTGGTGGCAGTTCTTGAGACAAGGCATTGTGGGCTGTTAAGTTGCTGAACTTTGACATCAAGAGTGCCAAGGAAAAGAGACTTCTTCAACTCAATGAGCTTGATGAGATAAGGATGGATGCCTTCGAGAACTCAAGGATTTACAAGGAGAAGACTAAGGCCTTTCATGACAAACACATTCTCAAGAGAGAGTTCAAGGCATGAGATCAAGTTCTTCTCTATAACTCCAGGAAAGCTCAAATCAAGGTGGTCTGGTCCATTTGAGGTTAAGAAATTGAAGCCTTATGGAGCAATTGTGCTTTGGGACAAGCAGGATAATGATTTCACCGTGAATGGACAGAGGATCAAGCAGTACATGGCCACCACACCAAAGGAGGATAGGACATCAACCCCACTCTCTGATCCTACCCCAGCCTAATTTCAGAGGAGGCAAAGTCAAGCTAGTGACTTTAAACGAGCTCACTTGGGAGGAAATCCCATGGTATCCTTGTATATATTTTCATCGTTGTAGTATAGTGGTAAGTATTCCCGCCTGTCACGCGGGTGACCCGGGTTCGATCCCCGGCAACGGCACCAAATTTGACAATGGACTTTTCAAGGGTCCTTGTTCAAATCAAAGTAGTAATGAGTGTCAATCCAATCCTAAGCCTTTTTGAAACAGAATGAATGCAGGTTCATGCTTAATTTAAGTGCAACCAGGTTTAGATGATAATAAGAACTAAGAACAATACTATAATGCAATAAAGAGACAAACTTTCTTTCAAGATGAGAAGATAGGACCCATAGGGTTAGGGATTTGATCTTGGGTGATCAAGGTTCAATCTAAAGGTGCCAAACAAACAATCAATCTTAAACCTTATGCCTAAACACAATACTAAGCAAGCCCTATGTCTAGATGAATGCTCATTTGCTAAAGTAACTCAAGCATCAAATGTCTTTGATTGAATATTACTAAAGCAATCATTAGAAACAAGTTTAATAGCAATCTTAGCTCCCTTAACATCAAATGTCTTTGGCAAGGAAAGCTAAAAGCATTGAAGAGTTGGTTCAGGCATTTCATCAAACACCTTGTGGGTGGGAAATGCCTAAGGCTCTAGATTTAGAGAGGCCAACTCCAAACTAGCTTTAAGATCACTCTACATGCAAATAATAAGAAATATTTACACTAAACACCATATATCTACACTTAATCACCCTCAATCACCCTAACCCATGAGTCCAAAATGGATCTACTCACTAATAGACATGTTTACTCTTAAACCCATGAGGGATTCAAGCATAACCATGTTTAGAAAGCAATATAAACACTCAAGAATACAAGAATAAGATGAAATCTTGATTAAAGGAACAAACTTTCACCAATATGTCAAGTGTTTTTGAGAGAAAACAAGATAAGATCTAGAATTAGGTTTACAAAGTATTTATGGTAGATAGACAAAACGAGGGTAAAATGGTAAATACATCTGGTCAAACTTCGTTCCTTGACTTTCTGAGTGCTCTCAGCTGTTTGCACAAACAGCTCCGCAAGGTCTCTGTGGTGTCCAACTGTGGTGCTCAGCTGTTTCTCGACTTCGTCTCATGGCCGCTGCAAAGTCCAGAAACTGGACTGGAACTTGGGTTATTTCCCAGTCTCCCAGCTGTTTGCTGATACCGCTGGAAGTAAACAGCTGTGATACTTTGGCTTTCAAATGGATTCTTCGATTCTTCATCACAGCTGCTACTCGAAACAGCTCCGTCTAACCGCTGGGACACTTGGTAATTTCGTGAAACAAGTCCAGATCATCAAACTTGCCTCCAAACCACCTCCAAATGCTCCAATGTCACCATTTGACATCTTCAACACCTGATAAGGACATATGTAAAGCAATGCAACCTAAACATGCCTAAGTACTATCCTAAATGTACAAAAATGATGATTAAAACAATGCAAATAAGCAAGATATCAACTACCATGAAAAATTATAACAAAAAATAAATTTATGAAATGAGTTATCTCTTATCTAATAATTAAAAGTATTATATAATTAAAGTATTTTATTTAATGGGTAATCTTTCGTCTACTCTATTAAACTTTACGTTTAAAATACTCTCTTGATTTTATTATTAAATAGGATAGGCCCGCCCTACGGGCGGGATATAAGAAAAAAATATCTAGTTTATTCTAAATTTGTGAAAATTATCTTAAAATATATTTATTATTCTGTTTTGTAATTTTATTATAATCATATGTTTGTCATATGATTTCATTTTATTAAAAATCATATGTTTATCTAGCCAATAAAGAGATTTCATTTTTATTATGTACTTATTTTACATTTTTCAATAATGATATTATTCAGGTTTGCAGTTTATTTTTTACATTCTCTTTGAAATCTACTGTTGTTTTAAATTATGTAAAAAGTAAAATCCACCTATAATTTTTAATCAACTTAAGACATAATACATTACTGTTTAAAGATTTACATATTTTAAAATTATCAAATAAACCATATCATCCAAAATAATTAGGACTTTTTAAAACAAATACTGTTGTTTAGTTTTCAAGGTATAATTAATGATTATATTAATTTTAGTTTCCTTTTATAATATAAGTTTTTATTCCATTATATATGTAGTTATTGTTATGTACCTAAAGCAGCAATTAATAATTGAATTAAATGTTAACCAATTTAAGCTATGGTTCGGGTTTAGAAATAGCGGAAAGGAGTATGATAACGTTGGAATGACTTAACAACTTTGGGAATAGACATGAAGATTTGGACCTCTGTTGTGAGGATCCATAAAAAAATTATAAGAGATGAATCTGTATATAACATGTAAAGACACTTCGATGAGGACGGTAAGAAGAACTTTGTATGTTGTTGGGGTCGAAAATTGTCATGACGAAGTTAGTATCGAAACGTTCGATAAAAATATATATATATATCCTTGATTTCTTTACGAAAGAAATCGTAAAAATCGAATCCTTGCGAGGAACTCTACGACTAAATCGTTTCTTCGTTAAAAACTCGATCACTCGAAACAACGAAAGATCAATAACGGCGAAGGCTCGGCTCGATCATCGCAAAGCAGCCAACGTCACGCCCGGCTAGGTCGCTATAGCGACCGAGCCCAAACACAGGCTCGGTCGCTACACAGGCTCGGTGCTGAGGGCGAGTACACCCATGCTGGGGTTGAGCTCGTCGATCAAGCAGACCTGCATGCTGGTCGAGCTCACCGGGCGAGTACACCCATGCTGGGGTTGAGCTCGCCGGCGAGCTGACCCGCGTGCTGGTCGAGCTCGCCGGGCGAGTACACCCATGCTGGGGTTGAGCTCGTCGGTCAAGCTGACCTGCGTGCTGGTCGAGCTCGCCGGGCGAGTACACCCATGCTGGGGTTGAGCTCGCCGGCGAGCTGACCCGCGTGCTGGTCGAGCTCGCCGGGCGAGTACACCCATGCTGGGGTTGAGCTCACCAGCGAGCTGACCCGCGTGCTGGTCGAGCTCGCCGGGCGAGTACACCCATGTTGGGGTTGAGCTCGCCGGCGAGCTGACCCGCGTGCTGGTCGAGCTCGCCCGGCGAGCACACCCATGCCGGGGTTGAGCTCGCCAGCGAGCTGACCCGCGTGCTGGTCGAGCTCGCCGGGCGAGTACACAAATGCTGCGGTTGAGCTCGCCGGTCAAGCTGACCTGCGTCCTGGTCGAGTTCGCCGGGTGAGTACACCAATGCTGGGGTTGAGCTCGCCGGTGAGCTGACCCGCGTGCTGGTCGAGCTCGCCGGGTGAGTACACCAATGCTGGGGTTGAGCTCGTCGGTCAAGCTGACATGCGTGCTGGTCGAGCTCGCCGGGCGAGTACACCCATGCTGGGGTTGAGCTCGCCGGCGAGCTCACCCGCATGCTGGTCGAGCTCGCCGGGCGAGTACACCCATGCTGGGGTTGAGCTCGCCGAAGAGCTGACCGACGTGCTGGTCGAGCTCGCCGGGCGAGTACACCCATGCTGGGGTTGAGCTCGCCGGCGAGCTGACCCGCGTGCTGGTCGAGCTCGCCGGGCGAGTACACCCATGCTGGGGTTGAGCTCGCCGGCGAGCTGACCCGCGTGCTGGTCGAGCTCGCCCGGCGAGCACACCCATACCGGGCTTGAGCTCGCCGGCGAGCTGACCCGCGTGCTGGTCGAGCTCGCCCGGCGAGCACACCCGCACCGGGGTTGAGCTCGCCGGCGATCTGACCCGCGTGCTGGTCGAGCTCGTCCGGCGAGCACACCCGCGCCAGGGTTGAGCTTGCCGGCGAGCTGACCCGCGTGCTGGTCGAGCTCGCCCGGCAAGCACCCGCACCAGGGTTGAGCTCGCCGGTGAGCTGACCCGCGTGCTGGTCGAGCTCGCCCGGCGAGCACACCCGCGCCGGGGTTGAGCTCGCCGGCGAGCTGACCCGCGTGCTGGTCGAGCTCGCCCTGCGAGCACACCCACGCCGGGGTGGAGCTCGCCGGTGAGCTGACCCGCGTGCTGGTCGAGCTCGCCCGGCGAGTACACCCGCGCCGGGGTTGAGCTTGCCGGCGAGCTGACCCGCGTGCTGGTCGAGCTTGCCCGGCGAGCACACCCGCTCCGAAGAGTACCTATGTTTATGATCCTTTCGAGGATTTTCACTTTATTTTGGCCTGTTTAAAAGGCCGCGGATTGTATGTTTCGGGACTTGCCGTTGGTGGCTTTGAATCCCTGCCCTTCTTAGGACTTTTTGTAAGATGGCTTGCTCAATCTATAAAACTCTTTTTAGGTTATTACAAATTAAGAGAACTTCGGGTTTCTCGAAGTTAGAGGGCGAAGATATGAGTTGTCGTCTCACTCCTTACCCCCCTGATGATCACCGTATCTATGGTTTGTTGAGTGCGTGTTGTTTTTTCTTTACGCAAAGGTTCATGAAAACGATCAGACTTAAGCGAAGAGACAAGTTTTGGGATCTCATATCAGGGTGCTGATATTATGCCTTTGAGATGTCAAGATCCAGTAAGACTGGGTTTAGGGCAAGACCTAGGTTTACTTTCGGAGTAAGGCTTTGCGATGACAAGTCGGCTTTCGTTTTGCCTGTTTATGATTTTAACCTGATTCGTACCGATTTAAAGTCCGCGAATTGTTATCGGCTTATATGACTTGTCTTGGCACTAATCGAGCTACTTCCAAAGACTGTTTGGAGGTGCTAACCAAAATTTTAGATTTCTTGTATAGCGCGCTATGTTATCCTTGTCGGATGTAAGAGAGCCTATCCTTTCGAAGGCGGCTAATGTCTGTTTAGGACGTTAGAGTTCGTTTGTTGTGATCAGCAACAACGAGATGATACCATTTTAGACGCATGTTACCGTTTAGAGGCGTGTTTGAACCTGTTCCAAGAACGAGAACGTCGTTTTTGTGGATGGGAAAATCGTAACTTCGAGCATGCTACGACGTCTCGCGATGCCAGAAGTAGAGATTTTTTTTATGCCGCATCTTTTGCTGGCTTTTGTTAGGTAAATATGAGATTACCAGATTTAATAGTGAAAAGTTTCGAAAATGTCATTTTCGTTTGAAATTTTATGGGAGTATAGGAGTATATGTACCCACTCTCTCCCCCTTTTTAAGGTGGGGGATAGCTGAACTCGCTTGGCAAGCTGCCTACATACCCTTTTTTCCGGGGATCAAGCCATCTCGTAATTCTTTAGAGTCCACGTTGCGATTAGTTGTAGTACTTCTTAAGATGCATCGCGTTCCAGGTTCTTGGGATCTTGACGTCTTGCATGTCGCGATTTGATACGATCCGGGTCGGACTACCTTTATTACTTTGTATGGTCCTTCCCAGTTTGCTCCCAGTTTTCCGGCGTTACGTTCGGCCGTGTTTTGGAAAAATTTCTATAGAACCAGATCGCCTTCTTTGAACCTGCGGTGGTGGACGTTCGAGTTATAGTATTTAGCGGCAGCGTGCTGGTAATTCTGGATTCGTATGAGCGCTTGGTCTCGTCGTTCGTTGACGAGATCGAGCTTGTCCAGCAGCATCGCTCTGTTAACGTCTTCTCGTTCGGGGAGGAATCTTCTCCGTACTCCGGGAAATTCTACCTCCGCGGGGATCATACATTCCGTCCCGTAAACGAGGGCGAATGGGGTTTCACCCGTAGTCCGTCTTGGAGTCGTACGATGTGACCAAAGGACTCCTTTGAGCTCTTCTGCCCATCGCCCCTTTTTGGCTTCTAAGCGCTTTTTTAACCCGTCGAGGAGGGTTTTGTTGATGGTCTCTGCCTGGCCGTTACACTGCGGGTATCTGGGAGTTGACTTGGTCAGTCATATCTTCCACTTCTCGCGGAATGCTTCGAATCGGGTAGAGATAAACTGAGATCCGTTGTCTGTTATGATTTCGTAAGGGACCCCGTGTCTGGTGATGATGTTCTTCCATACGAAGTTCTCGACTTGTACGTCTTTGATACTTGCGTAGGAGTCCGCCTCCACCCACTTTAAGAAGAAATCCGTGAGGACCAGGAGGAAGCGTTTCTGCTTCGAATTACGCAATGGCCCGACGATATCCATGGACCATCGCATGAAGGGATACGGAGATGAGATGGATGAGAGGACTTCTGCGGGTTGATGGATTGTCGGCGCGTGCCTTTGGCATTTTTCGCACTTTCCTGCGAAGTTTTCGCAGTCCTTGATCATAGTTGGCCAGTAATAACCATGGCGTTTTATTTTGACAGCGAGAGATCTTCCGCCGGAATGGTTCCCGCATGATCCGGAATGGACCTCCTCCATGATTCTCCTTGCTTTCTCACCTTCGGCGCAGGTCATGAGTGGGTCGGAGAATCTCCATTTGTAGATTTCTACTTCTACCGTTACGTATCGTGCGGCCTGGGTCTTAATTTTGCGGGCCGACCATTTCTCGGTGGGAAGCGCTCCGTCGATTATGTATGCTCGGATCGGCTCTAGCCATGGGCTGTCGCAGCCGTATTCCGACTGATCCACGTTTTATTCTGGTGGGTCTTCGATTTCCTCCGCATTTTAGATTTGTGCTCGAATCAAATTAGCGATCACTGGTGGTCCGATGCTTGGATGTTCGATGAACTCGACGGGGATTACCCGTCTCATTCCAGAATCCGAACTTAACGTGAGTGCGGCCAAGGCTTCTGCCTGAGTATTTTCCGAGCGAGGAATCCTAGTGAGGGCGAAGTGGCCGAAGTCTCTGGAGAGGTCTTGGATGAGTTTTATATATGCATCCATTCTTTCGTCCCTCGCTTCGTATTCTCCGTTGTACTGATTTGCGACCAACTGAGAGTCACAGTAAGCGTGGAGATTGCGGATCTTGAGCCCGTGGGCTAGTCGTAACCCTGCAACGAGTGCTTCATATTCGGCCTCGTTGTTTGACGCTTGGAACTCTAATCGGAACGATTGTTCCAAGACTTCGCCGGTCGGAGACGTGAGCCGGATTCCGATCCCGGATCCTTGTTTGGATGATGATCCGTCGACGTGAAGGATCCAAGTTGAATCTGGTTCAGTGTTTGTCATATCCCCATGGGCAATTCTACCAAGAAGTTCGCTAGTACTTGAGATTTTGCGCAGGTTCTTGGGCGGTACTCTACGTCGTACTCGCTTAATTCGATTGCCCATTTCGCGAGTCGTCCTGACTGACTCGGACTGTGCAAGATTTTTCACAGGGGGAAGGTAGTGAGGATTATTATTGTATGCGACTGGAAGTACGGCCGGAGTTTTCTTGCCGATGTCACAACCGCAAATGCTAGTTTCTCCATCAGGGGATCTCGGGTCTCAGCGTCCAGTAACGTTTTGCTTATGTAGAAGACTGGTTTTTGCTCACTGTGTTCTTCTCTAATCAACACGCTGCTCACCGCTGTCGCGGAGACTGCGATGTACAGGAACAAGGGTTCTCCCTCTACTGGTTTCGCGAGGACGTTAGGAGTGGCCAGGTAATGCTTTAGCTGTTGGAAAGCTTTTTTTCGCTCTTCTGACCATTTGAATTTCTTATTTCCTTTCAATGTGTCGTAGAAAGGGAGGCACTTGTCCGTTGAGCGTGAGATAAAACGGTTTAAGGCCGCGACTCTTCCGGTTAGTCTCTGGACTTCCCGTTTTGTCTTTGGTGAGGCCATTTCTATCAACGCGTTTATTTGTTTGGGGTTAGCCTCGATTCCGCGACACGTGACGAGGTAACCGAGAAACTCTCCCGATGCCACAGCGAACCTACACTTAGCCGGGTTTAATTTCATGTTGTGTAAATTCAACCTTGCGAAGCACTCTTCCAAATGGGATACGTGATCGTGTTCATCAAGGGATTTTACGATCATGTCATCGATGTACACCTCCATAGTTTTTCCGAGTTGTTCGGAAAACATTCGATTGACGAGTCGCTGATAAGTAGCGCCTGCGTTCTTGAGGCCGAAAGGCATCACTTTGTAACAATACGTTCCGCGGTCGGTGATTAATGCGGTCTTCTCGCGGTCATCCGGGTTCATCATGATTTGGTTGTACCCAGAGAAGGCGTCCATAAATGCTAAAAGTTTGTTTCCTCCTGTTGCTTCGACCAATCGGTCGATGTGCAGAAGTGGAGAACAATCTTTTGGGCAGGCCTTGTTGAGATCGGTGAAGTCGACGCAGACTCGCCACTTGCCATTTTTCTTTTTGACCACGACGGGGTTGGCGAGCCAGTCCGGGTACCTGATCTCCGTTATTGATCCCCCTTTAAGGAGTTTTTCGACCTCCTCGTTTACCGTGGTGGCACGCTCTGGTCCTAGTTTCCGTCTTTTTTGCTTGACGGGTTTGTAGGTCGGGTCAATGTTGAGCTCGTGGCAAGTTATGCCGATGTCGATCCCTGGCATATTCTCCACGGTCCAAGCGAACGTACTGAGGTTCTTTTTAAGACAAGCTATGAGCCTTGTTCTCAAAGGCTCACGGAGGTTGGCCCCGATCTCGACGCACCGTTCCGGGAATGATTCATCTAGGCAGACCGAGATCACCGGTTCGCAAGTTGGTTCGTGCTTTCCATCTAGAGTTTCGACTCTCTGAGACCGCCAGAAGACGTCCGAGTCTTGTTCTCGGGTGCTCTTATTGGGAGTCAGCTCTATTTTCTTGTTGCGGGAGGCCTCGACTGCCGAGTTCTTTCTTTTCAGCTCAGCGGTAAAACATACTTGCGCCATCCTGCGATCTCCTCGTATAGTTTCAACTCCACGAGGGGTCGGAAACTTAAGGCATAGATGGAACGTTGAGGGGATCGCTCGCATAGAATTCAGCCATGGAGTTCCGATGATTGCATTGTATGATGTTGGGCAGTCGACGACTAAGAATTACGTGACTTTGACGACGCTCCCGGCTCTAACCACAAGGTTGATCGAGCCGAGGGTCATAGTAGCATCTCCCGAGAGTCCGAATATTGGGCTGGGTTCTTCTTTGATAGCGCACATGTCGATCTCCATTCTCTCGAGGGTGCTTTTGTAGATAATATTGGCCGAGCATCCGGTGTCGACCAACACTCTTGCTACGTCGATGTCCTGGATTGTCAGCTTGAAGACAAGGAGATCGTTATGGGGTTTGGCCTGGTCAGCCGTTGCCCGGTCCTTGAAGGAGACGACATCGCTAGCTGCTGAATCGGACATCTGTATCCTTTATCGTTTAGTGATTTTCGAGTTAGAGAATTCGTCCCACCCTCCTTCTAGCGCCAAACTGTGGGAACCGAAATTCACACTGTCGAGTTTTAGTTGATAAATATGGAGGAAAATCGAGTGAACCCGATCTTCCTTGAAGGTCCGAATTCTCTGCGTGATCACTTTAGAACAATAAAAAAATAGATAGCAAGAGGGAAAAAGATAGTCGCTCAGAGGCGTTTTATTAATTGAATAGTATGAATACAAGATTTCTCCGAGAGGAGTAGAGATATGCTAACAGAACAGGAGGCGGCCAAGACGTCCTAAGCCTTGTCGTGCTAGTCTAACCACCTAAGTCCTACGTTCTCTAAGCTAGCAGAAACTCTCTAAGTCTAAATTCTCGGATCCTTTTTCTTCTGCCCCAGCTCTCCTTATATAGTTGCTTTAGGTAGGTGGCCCGTTTATTCCCTTGCCTTCGGGCCCAAGTTTATCTCTTTTTGGGAACATTCCATTTTCCGTCGATCTTCGTAATTATCCTCGAATCCTGACATTAATTTTTGGAAACTTGACCTTTATCCTACTTCCGAGAGTTAGGATAAACCATCGTAATTCCTATGGGCTTGGATCCCCTCTGAGATCGTAGGTGGACCTCTAGACAAGTTTGGATCCTTGTGGACCGTTTTTAGGCCTTCGAGCGTTTATACGATTTTCTCGGTTTTAGTCGTAAGACTTCGAGAATAACTTCAAACGAAACGAAGCGAGAAGTATGTGGTCCCAATGGTCGGACACCACAGCTATACGGAAGGTATGGGAGTCGAAGTAAGTCGAACAGGCCGAGATTAGGTCATCTCGTCGGTCAAGCAGACCTGCGTGCTGGTCGAGCTCGCCGGGCGAGTACACCCATGCTGGGGTTGAGCTCGCCGGCGAGCTGACCCGCGGGCTGGTCGAGCTCGCCGGGCGAGGACACCCATGTTGGGGTTGAGCTCGCCGGCGAGCTGACCCGCGTGCTGGTCGAGCTCGCCGGGTGAGTACACCCATGCTGGGGTTGAGCTCGCCGGCGAGCTGACCAGCGTGCTAGTCGAGCTCGCCGGGCGAGTACACCCATGCTGGGATTGAGCTCGCCGGCGAGCTGATAAGCGTGCTGGTCGAGCTCGCAGGGCGAGTACACCCATGCTGGGGTTGAGCTCGCCGGCGAGCTGACCCGCGTGCTAGTCGAGCTCGCCCGGCGAGCACAGCCATGCCAGGGTAAAGCTCGCCGGTGAGCTGACCCGCGTGCTGGTAGAGCTCGCCGGGCGAGTACACCCAAGCTGGGGTTGAGCTCGCCAGCGAGCTGACCCCCGTGCTGGTCGAGCTCGCCCGGCGAGAACACCCAGGCCGGGCTAGAGCTCGCCAGCGAGCTGACCAGTGTGCTGGTCGAGCTCACCCGGCGAGCAGGCCTGTACAGGGGTTGAGCTCGCCGGCGAGCTGACCCGCGTGCTGGTCGAGCTCGCCGGCGAGCTGACCCACGTGCTGGTCGAGCTCGCCCGGCGAGCACACCTGTGCCGGGGTTGAGCTCGCCGGTGAGCACACCCGCGCCGGGGTTGAGCTTGCCGGCGAGCTGGCCTGCGTGCTGGTCGAGCTCGCCCGGCGAGCACAGCCATGCCAGGGTAAAGCTCGCCGGCGAGCTGACCCGCGTGCTGGTAGAGCTCGCCGGGCGAGTACACCCAAGCTGGGGTTGAGCTCGCCAGCGAGCTGACCCCCGTGCTGGTCGAGCTCGCCCGGCGAGAACACCCAGGCCGGGCTAGAGCTCGCCAGCGAGCTGACCAGTGTGCTGGTCGAGCTCACCCGGCGAGCAGGCCTGTACCGGGGTTGAGCTCGCCGGAGAGCTGACCCGCGTGCTGGTCGAGCTCGCCGGCGAGCTGACCCACGTGCTGGTCGAGCTCGCCCGGCGAGCACACCTGTGCCGGGGTTGAGCTCGCCGGTGAGCACACCCGCGCCGGGGTTGAGCTCGCTGGCGAGCTGACCCGCGTGCTGGTCGAGCTCGCCCGGCGAGCACACCCGCGCCGGGGTTGAGCTCGCCGGCGAGCTGACCCGCATGCTGCTCGAGTTCGCCCGGCGAGCACACCCACGCCGGGGTTGAGCTTGGCGGCGAGCTGACCCGCGTGCTGGTCGAGCTCGCCCGGCGAGCACACCCGCGCCGGGTTTGAGCTCGCCAGCGAGCTAACCTGCTTGCAGGTCGAGCTCGCCCGGCGAGCACACCCGCGCCGGGGTAAAGCTCCCCCGCGAGCTGACCCACGTGCTAATCGAGCTCGCCCGGCGAGCACACCCGCGCCGGGGTGGAGCTCGCCGGCGAGCTGACCCGCATGCTGGTCGAGCTCGCCCGGCGAGCACACCCGCGCCGGGATTGATCTTGCCGGCTAGCTGACCCGCGTGGTGGTCGAGCTCACCCGGCGGAGCACACCTGCGCCGAGGTTGAGCTCGCCGGCGAGCTGACCCGCGTGCTGGTTGAGCTCGCCCGGCGAGCACACCCGGGCCGGGGTTGAGCTTGTCCTCGCCAGCGAGCTGACCCACGTGCTGGTCGAGATCGCCTAGCAAGCACACCCGCGCCGGGTTGAGCTCGCCGGCGAGCTGACCCGCGTGCTGGCCGAGCTCGCTCGGCGAGCACACTGGCGCCGGGGTTGAGCTCGCCGGTGACCTGACCCGCATGCTGGTCGAGCCCGCCCTACGAACACACCCGCGCCGGGGTTGAGCTCGCCGGCGAGCTGACCCGCGTGCTGGTTGAGCCCACCCGGCGAGCACACCCGCGCCAGGGTAAAGCTCGCCCGCGAGCTGACCCACGAGCTGGTCGAGCTCGCCCGGCGAGCACAGCCGCGCCGGGGTGGAGCTCGCCGGAGAGCTGACCCGCGTGGTGGTTGAGCTCGCCCGGCGGAGCACACCCGCGCCGGGGATGAGCTCGCCGGCGAGCTGACCCGCGTGCTGGTTGGGCTCGCCCGGCGAGCACACCCGCGCCGGGGTGGAGCTCGCCGGCGAGCTGACCCACGTGGTGGTCGAGCTCGCCCGGCGGAGCAAACCCGCGCCGGGGATGAGCTCGCCGGCGAGCTGACCCGCGTGCTGGTCGAGCTCGCCCGGCGAGCACACCCGCGCCGGGGTTGAGCTTACCGGGGAGCACACCCGCGCCGGGGTTGAGCTTGCCGGCGAGCTGGCCTGCGTGCTGGTCGAGCTCGCCCGGCGAGCACAGCCATGCCAGGGTAAAGCTCGCCGGCGAGCTGACCCGCGTGCTGGTAGAGCTCGCCGGGCGAGTACACCCAAGCTGGGGTTGAGCTCGCCAGCGAGCTGACCCCCGTGCTGGTCGAGCTCGCCCGGCGAGAACACCCAGGCCGGGCTAGAGCTCGCCAGCGAGCTGACCAGTGTGCTGGTCGAGCTCACCCGGCGAGCAGGCCTGTACCGGGGTTGAGCTCGCCGGAGAGCTGACCCGCGTGCTGGTCGAGCTCGCCGGCGAGATGACCCACGTGCTGGTCGAGCTCGCCCGGCGAGCACACCTGTGCCGGGGTTGAGCTCGCCGGTGAGCACACCCGCGCCGGGGTTGAGCTCGCTGGCGAGCTGACCCGCGTGCTGGTCGAGCTCGCCCGGCGAGCACACCCGCGCCGGGGTTGAGCTCGCCGGCGAGCTGACCCGCATGCTGCTCGAGTTCGCCCGGCGAGCACACCCACGCCGGGGTTGAGCTTGGCGGCGAGCTGACCCGCGTGCTGGTCGAGCTCGCCCGGCGAGCACACCCGCGCCGGGTTTGAGCTCGCCAGCGAGCTAACCTGCTTGCAGGTCGAGCTCGCCCGGCGAGCACACCCGCGCCGGGGTAAAGCTCCCCCGCGAGCTGACCCACGTGCTAATCGAGCTCGCCCGGCGAGCACACCCGCGCCGGGGTGGAGCTCGCCGGCGAGCTGACCCGCATGCTGGTCGAGCTCGCCCGGCGAGCACACCCGCGCCGGGATTGATCTTGCCGGCTAGCTGACCCGCGTGGTGGTCGAGCTCACCCGGCGGAGCACACCTGCGCCGAGGTTGAGCTCGCCGGCGAGCTGACCCGCGTGCTGGTTGAGCTCGCCCGGCGAGCACACCCGGGCCGGGGTTGAGCTTGTCCTCGCCAGCGAGCTGACCCACGTGCTGGTCGAGATCGCCTAGCGAGCACACCCGCGCCGGGGTTGAGCTCGCCGGCGAGCTGACCCGCGTGCTGGCCGAGCTCGCTCGGCGAGCACACTGGCGCCGGGGTTGAGCTCGCCGGTGACCTGACCCGCATGCTGGTCGAGCCCGCCCTATGAACACACCCGCGCCGGGGTTGAGCTCGCCGGCGAGCTGACCCGCGTGCTGGTTGAGCCCACCCGGCGAGCACACCCGCGCCAGGGTAAAGCTCGCCCGCGAGCTGACCCACGAGCTGGTCGAGCTCGCCCGGCGAGCACAGCCGCGCCGGGGTGGAGCTCGCCGGAGAGCTGACCCGCGTGGTGGTTGAGCTCGCCCGGCGGAGCACACCCGCGCCGGGGATGAGCTCGCCGGCGAGCTGACCCGCGTGCTGGTTGAGCTCGCCCGGCGAGCACACCCGCGCCGGGGTGGAGCTCGCCGGCGAGCTGACCCACGTGGTGGTCGAGCTCGCCCGGCGGAGCAAACCCGCGCCGGGGATGAGCTCGCCGGCGAGCTGACCCGCGTGCTGGTCGAACTCGCCCGGCGAGCACACCCGCGCCGGGGTTAAGCTCGCCGGCGAGCTGACCCGCGTGCTGGTCGAGCTCTCCCGGCGAGCACACCTGTGCCGGGGTTCAGCTCGCCGGCGAGCACACCCGCGCCTGGGTGGAGCTCGCCGGCGAGCTGGCCCGCGTGCTGGTCGAGCTCGCCCAGCGAGCACAACCGCGCCGGGGTTGAGCTCGCTGGCGAGCTGACCCGCGTGCTGGTCGAGCTCGCCCGGCGAGCACACCTGCGCCGGGGTTGAGCTCGCCGGCGAGCTGACCCGCATGCTGGTCGAGCTCTACCGGCGAGCACACCCACGCCAGTGTTGAGCTAGCCGGCGAGCTGACCCGCGTGCTGGTCGAGCTCGCCCGGTGAGCACACCCGCGCCGGGGTTGAGCTCGCCCGGCGGAGCACACCCGCGCCGGGGATGAGCTCGCCGGCAAGCTGACCCGCATGCTGGTTGAGCTCGCCCGGCGAGCACACCCGCGCCGGGGTAGAGCTCGCCGGCGAGCTGACCCACGTGGTGGTCGAGCTCGCCCGGCGGAGCAAACCCGCGCCGGGGATGAGCTCGCCGGCGAGCTGAACCGCGTGCTGGTCGAGCTCGCCCGGCGAGCACACCCGCGCCAGGGTTAAGCTCGCCGGCGAGCTGACCCGCGTGCTGGTCGAGCTCTCCCGGCGAGCACACCTGTGCCGGGGTTGAGCTCGCCGGCGAGCACACCCGCGCCTGGGTTGAGCTCGCCGGCGAGCTGGCCCGCGTGCTGGTCGAGCTCGCCCAGCGAGCACACCCGCGCCGGGGTTGAGCTCGCTGGCGAGCTGACCCGCGTGCTGGTCGAGCTCGCCCGGCGAGCACACCTGCGCCGGGGTTGAGCTCGCCGGCGAGCTGACCCGCATGCTGGTCGAGCTCTCCCGGCGAGCACACCCACGCCAGTGTTGAGCTCGCCGGCGAGCTGACCCGCGTGCTGGTCGAGATCGCCTAGCGAGCACACCCGCGCCGGGGTTGAGCTCGCCGTCGAGCTGACCCGCGTGCCGGTCGAGCTCGCCCGGCGAGCACACCCGGCGAGCACACCCGGCGAGCACACCCGCGCCGGGTTTGAGCTCGCCAGCGAGCTGACCTGCGTGCAGGTCGAGCTCGCCCGGGGAGCACACCCGCGCCGGGGTAAAGCTCGCTCGCGAGCTGACCCACGTGGTGGTCGAGCACACCCGCGCCGGGGTGGAGCTCACCGGCGAGCTGACCCGCGTGCTGGTCGAGCTCGCCCGGCGAGCACACCCGCGCCGGGGTTGAGCTTACCGGCTAGCTGACCCGCGTGGTGGTCGAGCTCACTCGGCGGAGTACACCTGCGCCAGGGTTGAGCTCGCCGGCGAGCTCACCCCCGTGCTGGTTGAGCTTGCCCGGCGAGCACACCCGCGCCGGGGTTGAGCTTGTCCTCGGGCTGACCCGCGTGCTGGTCGAGCTCGCCCGGCGAGGACACTCGCACCGGGTATGAGCTCCCCGGCGAGCTGACCCGCGTGCTGGTCGAGATCGCCTGGCGAGCACACCCGCGCCGGGGTTGAGCTCGCCGGCGAGCACACTGGCGCCGGGGTTGAGCTCGCCGGTGACCTGACCCGCATGCTGGTCGAGCTCGCCTGGTGAGCACACCCGCGCCGGGGTTGAGCTCGCCCGGCGGAGCACACCCGCGCCGGGGTTGAGCTCGCCGGCGAGCTGACCCGCGTGCTTGTCGAGCTCTCCCGGCGAGCACACCTGTGCCGGGGTTGAGCTCGCCGGCGAGCACACCCGCGCCTGGGTTAAGCTCGCCGGCGAGCTGGCCCGCGTGCTGGTCGAGCTCGCCCAGCGAGCACACCCGCGCCGGGGTTGAGCTCGCTGGCGAGCTGACCCGCGTGCTGGTCGAGCTCGCCCGGTGAGCACACCCGCGCCGGGGTTGAGCTCGCCGTCGAGCTGACCCGCGTGCTGGTCGAGCTCGCCCGGCGAGCACACCCGGCGAGCACACCCGGCGAGCACACCCGCGCCGGGTTTGAGCTCGCCAGCGAGCTGACCTGCGTGCAGGTCGAGCTCGCCCGGGGAGCACACCCGCGCCGGGGTAAAGCTCGCTCGCGAGCTGACCCACGTGGTGGTCGAGCACACCCGCGCCGGGGTGGAGCTCGCCGGCGAGCTGACCCGCGTGCTGGTCGAGCTCGCCCGGCGAGCACACCCGCGCCGGGGTTGAGCTTACCGGCTACTGACCCGCGTGGTGGTCGAGCTCACCCGGCGGAGTACACCTGCGCCAGGGTTGAGCTCGCCGGCGAGCTGACCCGCGTGCTGGTTGAGCTCGCCCGGCGAGCACACCCGCGCCGGGGTTGAGCTTGTCCTCGGGCTGACCCGCGTGCTGGTCGAGCTCGCCCGGCGAGGACACCCGCACCGGGTCTGAGCTCGCCGGCGAGCTGACCCGCGTGCTGGTCGAGATCGCCTGGCGAGCACACCCGCGCCGGGGTTGAGCTCGCCGGCGAGCTGACCCGCGTGCTGGTCGAGCTCGCCCGGCGAGCACACTGGCGCCGGGGTTGAGCTCGCCGGTGACCTGACCCGCATGCTGGTCGAGCTCGCCCTACGAACACACCCGCGCCGGGGCTGAGCTCGCCGGCGAGCTGACCCGCGTGCTTGTCGAGCTCTCCCGGCGAGCACACCTGTGCCGGGGTTGAGCTCGCCGGCGAGCACACCCGCGCCTGGGTTAAGCTCGCCGTCGAGCTGGCCCGCGTGCTGGTCGAGCTCGCCCAGCGAGCACACCCGCGCCGGGGTTGAGCTCGCTGGCGAGCTGACCCGCGTGCTGGTCGAGCTCGCCCGGCGAGCACACCCGGCGAGCACACCCGGCGAGCACACCCGCGCCGGGTTTGAGCTCGCCAGCGAGCTGACCTGCGTGCAGGTCGAGCTCGCCCGGGGAGCACACCCGCGCCGGGGTAAAGCTCGCTCGCGAGCTGACCCACGTGGTGGTCGAGCACACCCGCGCCGGGGTGGAGCTCGCCGGCGAGCTGACCCGCGTGCTGGTCGAGCTCGCCCGGCGAGCACACCCGCGCCGGGGTTGAGCTTACCGGCTACTGACCCGCGTGGTGGTCGAGCTCACCCGGCGGAGTACACCTGCGCCAGGGTTGAGCTCGCCGGCGAGCTGACCCGCGTGCTGGTTGAGCTCGCCCGGCGAGCACACCCGCGCCGGGGTTGAGCTTGTCCTCGGGCTGACCCGCGTGCTGGTCGAGCTCGCCCGGCGAGGACACCCGCACCGGGTCTGAGCTCGCCGGCGAGCTGACCCGCGTGCTGGTCGAGATCGCCTGGCGAGCACACCCGCGCCGGGGTTGAGCTCGCCGGCGAGCTGACCCGCGTGCTGGTCGAGCTCGCCCGGCGAGCACACTGGCGCCGGGGTTGAGCTCGCCGGTGACCTGACCCGCATGCTGGTCGAGCTCGCCCTACGAACACACCCGCGCCGGGGCTGAGCTCGCCGGCGAGCTGACCCGCGTGCTTGTCGAGCTCTCCCGGCGAGCACACCTGTGCCGGGGTTGAGCTCGCCGGCGAGCACACCCGCGCCTGGGTTAAGCTCGCCGTCGAGCTGGCCCGCGTGCTGGTCGAGCTCGCCCAGCGAGCACACCCGCGCCGGGGTTGAGCTCGCTGGCGAGCTGACCCGCGTGCTGGTCGAGCTCGCCTGGCGAGCACACCCGCGCCGGGGTTGAGCTCGCCGGCGAGCTCACCCGCGTGCTGGTTGAGCTTGCCCGGCGAGCACACCTGCGCCGGGGTTGAGCTTGTCCTCGGGCTGACCCGCGTGCTGGTCGAGCTCGCCCGGCGAGGACACCCGCACCGGGTCTGAGCTCCCCGGCGAGCTGACCCGCGTGCTGGTCGAGATCGCCTGGCGAGCACACCCGCGCCGGGGTTGAGCTCGCCGGCGAGCTGACCCGCGTGCGGGTCGAGCTCGCCTGGCGAGCACACTGGCGCCGGGGTTGAGCTCGCCGGTGACCTGACCCGCATGCTGGTCGAGCTCGCCTGGTGAGCACACTCGCGCCGGGGTTGAGCTCGCCCGGCGGAGCACACCCGCGCCGGGGATGAGCTCGCCGGCGAGCTGACCCGCATGCTGGTTGAGCTCGCCCGGCGAGCACACCCGCGCCGGGGTGGAGCTCGTCGGCGAGCTGACCCACGTGGTGGTCGAGCTCGCCCGGCGGAGCAAACCCGCGCCGGGGATGAGCTCGCCGGCGAGCTGACCCGCGTGCTGGTCGAGCTCGCCCGGCGAGCACACCCGCGCCGGGGTTAAGCTCGCCGGCGAGCTGACCCGCGTGCTGGTCGAGCTCTCCCGGCGAGCACACCTGTGCCGGGGTTGAGCTCGCCGGCGAGCACACCCGCGCCTGGGTTAAGCTCGCCGGCGAGCTGGCCCGCGTGCTGGTCGAGCTCGCCCAGCGAGCACACCCGCGCCGGATTTGAGCTCGCTGGCGAGCTGACCCGCGTGCTGGTCGAGCTCGCTCGGCGAGCACACCTGCGCCGGGGTTGAGCTCGCCGGCGAGCTGACCCGCATGCTGGTCGAGCTCTCCCGGCGAGCACACCCACGCCAGTGTTGAGCTCGCCGGCGAGCTGACCCGCGTGCTGGTCGAGCTCGCCCGGCGAGCACACCCGGCGAGCACACCCGGCGAGCACACCCGCGCCGGGTTTGAGCTCGCCAGCGAGCTGACCTGCGTGCAGGTCGAGCTCGCCCGGGGAGCACGCCCGCGCCGGGGTAAAGCTCGCTCCCGATCTGACCCCCGTGGTGGTCGAGCACACCCGCGCCGGGGTGGAGCTCGCCGGCGAGCTGACCCGCGTGCTGGTCGAGCTCGCCCGGCGAGCACACCCGCGCCGGGGTTGAGCTTACCGGCTAGCTGACCCGCGTGGTGGTCGAGCTCACCCGGCGGAGTACACCTGCGCCAGGGTTGAGCTCGCCGGCGAGCTGACCCGCGTGCTGGTTGAGCTCGCCCGGCGAGCACACCCGCGCCGGGGTTGAGCTTGTCCTCGGGCTGACCCGCGTGCTGGTCGAGCTCGCCCGGCGAGGACACCCGCACCGGGTCTGAGCTCGCCGGCGAGCTGACCCGCGTGCTGGTCGAGATCGCCTGGCGAGCACACCCGCGCCGGGGTTGAGCTCGCCGGCGAGCTGACCCGCGTGCTGGTCGAGCTCGCCCAGCGAGCACACTGGCGCCGGGGTTGAGCTCGCCGGTGACCTGACCCGCATGCTGGTCGAGCTCGCCCTACAAACACGCCCGCGCCGGGGCTGAGCTCGCCGGCGAGCTTACCCGCGTGCTGGTCGAGCCCGCCCGGCGAGCACACCCGCGCCGGGGTAAAGCTCGCCCGCGAGCTGACCCACGAGCTGGTCGAGCTCGCCCGGCGAGCACACCCGCGCCAGGGTGGAGCTTGCCGGCGAGCTGACCCGCGTGGGGGTTGAGCTCGCCCGGCGGAGCACACCCGCGCCGGGGATGAGCTCGCCGGCGAGCTGACCCCCGTGCTGGCTGAGCTCGCCCGGGGAGCACACCCGCGCCGCGGTGGAGCTCGCCGGCGAGCTGACCCGCGTGGTGGTCGACCTCGACCGGCGGAGCACACCCACGCCGGGGATGAGCTCGCCGGCGAGCTGACCCGCGTGCTGGTCGAGCTCGCCTGGCGAGCACACCCGCGCCGGGGTTAAGCTCGCCGGCGAGCTGACCCGCGTGCTGGTCGAGCTCGCCCGGCGAGCACACCTGTGCCGGGGTTGAGCTCGCCGGCGAGCACACCCGCGCCGGGGTTGAGCTCGCCGGCGAACTGGCCCGCGTGCTGGTCGAGCTCGCCGAGCGAGCACACCCGCGCCGGGGTTGAGCTCGCTGGCGAGCTGACCCGCGTGCTGGTCGAGCTCGCCCGGCGAGCACACCCGCGCCGGGGTTGAGCTCGCCGGTGAGCTGACCCGCGTGCTGGTCGAGCTCTCCTGGCGAGCACACCCGCGCCGGGGTTGAGCTCGCCGGCGAGCTTACCCGCGTGCTGGTCGAGCTCGCCCGGCGAGCACACCCGCGCCAGGGTTGAGCTCGCCGTCGAGCTGACCCGCGTGCTGGTCGAGCTCGCCCGGCGATCACACCCACGCCGGGGTTGAGCTTGGCGGCGAGCTGACCCGCGTGCTGGTCGAGCTCGCCCGGCGAGCACACCCGCGCCGGGGTAAAGCTCCCCCGCGAGCTGACCCACGTGCTGGTCGAGCTCGCCCGGCGAGCACACCCGCGCCGGGGTGGAGCTCGCCGGCGAGCTGACCCGCATGCTGGTCGAGCTCGCCCGGCGAGCACACCCGCGCCGGGGTTGATCTTGCCGGCTAGCTGACCCGCGTGGTGGTCGAGCTCGCCCGGCGAGCACACCCGGGCCGGGGTTGAGCTTGTCCACGGGCTGACCCGCGTGCTGGTCGAGCTCGCCCGGCGAGCACCCCCGCACCGGGTCTGAGCTCGCCCGCGAGCTGACCCGCGTGCTGGTCGAGATCGCCTGGCGAGCACACCCGCGCCGGGGTTGAGCTCGCCGGCGAGCTGACCCGCGTGCTGGCCGAACTCGCTCGGCGAGCACACTGGAGCCGGGGTTGAGCTCGCCGGTGACCTGACCCGCATGCTGGTCGAGCTCGCCCTACGAACACACCTGCGCCGGGGTTGAGCTCGCCGGCGAGCTGACCCGCGTGCTGGCCGAACTCGCTCGGCGAGCACGCTGGAGCCGGGGTTGAGCTCGCCGGTGACCTGACCCGCATGCTGGTCGAGCTCGCCCTACGAACACACCTGCGCCGGGGTTGAACTCGCCGGCGAGCTGACCCGCGTGCTGGTTGAGCCCGCCCGGCGAGCACACCCGCGCCAGGGTAAAGCTCGCCCGCGAGCTGACCCACGAGCTGGTCGAGCTCGCTCGGCGAGCACACCCGCGCCGGGGTGGAGCTCGCCGGAGAGCTGACCCGCGTGGTGGTTGAGCTCGCCCGGCGGAGCACACCCGCGCCGGGGATGAGCTCGCCGGCGAGCTGACCAGCGTGCTGGTTGAGCTCGCCCGGCGAGCACACCCGCGCCAGGGTGGAGCTCGCCGGCGAGCTGACCCACGTGGTGGTCGAGCTCGCCCGGCAGAGCAAACCCGCGCCGGGGATGAGCTCGCCGGCGAGCTGACCTGCGTGCTGGTCGAGCTCGCCCGGCGAGCACACCCGCGCCGGGGTTAAGCTCGCCGGCGAGCTGACCCGCGTGCTGGTCGAGCTCTCCCGGCGAGCACACCTGTGCCGGAGTTGAGCTCGCCGGGGAGCACACCCGCGCCAGGGTTGAGCTCGCTGGCGAGCTGGCCCGCGTGCTGGTCGAGCTCGCCCAGCGAGCACACCCGCGCCGGGGTTAAGCTCGCGGGCGAGCTGACCCGCGTGCTGGTCGAGCTCGCCCGGTGAGCACACCTGCGCCGGGGTTGAGCTCGCCGGCGAGCTGACCCGCATGCTGGTCGAGCTCTCCCGGCGAGCACACCCACGCCAGTGTTGAGCTCGCCGGCGAGCTGACCCGCGTGCTGGTCGAGCTCGCCCGGTGAGCACACCCGCGCGGGGGTTGAGCTCGCCGTCGAGCGGACCCTCGTGCTGGTCGAGCTCGCCCGGCGAGCACACCCGACGAGCACACCCGCGCCGGGTTTGAGCTCGCCAGCGAGCTGACCTGCGTGCAGGTCGAGCTCGCCCGGGGAGCACACCCGCGCCGGTGTAAAGCTCGCTCGCGAGCTGACCCACGTGGTGGTCGAGCTCGCCCGACGAGCACACCCGCGCCGGGGTGGAGCTCGCCGGCGAGCTGACCCGCGTGCTGGTCGAGCTCGCCCGGCGAGCACACCCGCGCCGGGGTTGAGCTTGCCGGCTAGCTGACCCGCGTGGTGGTCGAGCTCACCCGGCAGAGTACACCTGCGCCAAGGTTGAGCTCGCCGGCGAGCTGACCCGCGTGCTGGTTGAGCTCGCCGGCGAGCACACCCGCGCCGGGGTTGAGCTTGTCCTTGGGCTGACCCGCGTGCTGGTCGAGCTCGCCTGGCGAGGACACCCGCACCGGGTCTGAGCTCGCCGGCGAGCTGACCCGCGTGCTGGTCGAGATCGCCTGGCGAGCACACCCGCGCCGGGGTTGAGCTCGCCGGCGAGCTGACCCGCGTGCTGGTCGAGCTCGCCCGGCGAGCACACTGGCGCCGGGGTTGAGCTTACCGGCTAGCTGACCCGCGTGGTGGTCGAGCTCACCCGGCGGAGTACACCTGCGCCAGGGTTGAGCTCGCCGGCGAGCTCACCCGCGTGCTGGTTGAGCTTGCCCGGCGAGCACACCTGCGCCGGGGTTGAGCTTGTCCTCGGGCTGACCCGTGTGCTGGTCGAGCTCGCCCGGCGAGGACACCCGCACCGGGTCTGAGCTCCCCGGTGAGCTGACCCGCGTGCTGGTCGAGATCGCCTGGCGAGCACACCCGCGCCGGGGTTGAGCTCGCCGGCGAGCTGACCCGCGTGCGGGTCGAGCTCCCCTGGCGAGCACACTGGCGCCGGGGTTGAGCTCGCCGGTGACCTGACCCGCATGCTGGTCGAGCTCGCCTGGTGAGCACACTCGCGCCGGGGTTGAGCTCGCCCGGCGGAGCACACCCGCGCCGGGGATGAGCTCGCCGGCGAGCTGACCCGCATGCTGGTTGAGCTCGCCCGGCGAGCACACCCGCGCCGGGGTGGAGCTCGTCGGCGAGCTGACCCACGTGGTGGTCGAGCTCGCCCGGCGGAGCAAACCCGCGCCGGGGATGAGCTCGGCGGCGAGCTGACCCGCGTGCTGGTCGAGCTCGCCCGGCGAGCACACCCGCGCCGGGGTTAAGCTCGCCGGCGAGCTGACCCGCGTGCTGGTCGAGCTCTCCCGGCGAGCACACCTGTGCCGGGGTTGAGCTCGCCGGCGAGCACACCCGCGCCTGGGTTAAGCTCGCCGGCGAGCTGGCCCGCGTGCTGGTCGAGCTCGCCCAGCGAGCACACCCGCGCCGGGGTAGAGCTCGCTGGCGAGCTGACCCGCGTGCTGGTCGAGCTCGCTCGGCGAGCACACCTGCGCCGGGGTTGAGCTCGCCGGCGAGCTGACCCGCATGCTGGTCGAGCTCTCCCGGCGAGCACACCCACGCCAGTGTTGAGCTCGCCGGCGAGCTGACCCGCGTGCTGGTCGAGCTCGCCCGGCGAGCACACCCGGCGAGCACACCCGGCGAGCACACCCGCGCCGGGTTTGAGCTCGCCAGCGAGCTGACCTGCGTGCAGGTCGAGCTCGCCCGGGGAGCACGCCCGCGCCGGGGTAAAGCTCGCTCCCGATCTGACCCCCGTGGTGGTCGAGCACACCCGCGCCGGGGTGGAGCTCGCCGGCGAGCTGACCCGCGTGCTGGTCGAGCTCGCCCGGCGAGCACACCCGCGCCGGGGTTGAGCTTACCGGCTAGCTGACCCGCGTGGTGGTCGAGCTCACCCGGCGGAGTACACCTGCGCCAGGGTTGAGCTCGCCGGCGAGCTGACCCGCGTGCTGGTTGAGCTCGCCCGGCGAGCACAACCGCGCCGGGGTTGAGCTTGTCCTCGGGCTGACCCGCGTGCTGGTCAAGCTCGCCCGGCGAGGACACCCGCACCGGGTCTGAGCTCGCCGGCGAGCTGACCCACGTGCTGGTCGAGATCGCCTGGCGAGCACACCCGCGCCGGGGTTGAGCTCGCCGGCGAGCTGACCCGCGTGCTGGTCGAGCTCGCCCAGCGAGCACACTGGCGCCGGGGTTGAGCTCGCCGGTGACCTGACCCGCATGCTGGTCGAGCTCGCCCTACAAACACGCCCGCGCCGGGGCTGAGCTCGCCGGCGAGCTTACCCGCGTGCTGGTTGAGCCCGCCCGGCGAGCACACCCGCGCCGGGGTAAAGCTCGCCCGCGAGCTGACCCACGAGCTGGTCGAGCTCGCCCGGCGAGCACACCCGCGCCGGGGTGGAGCTTGCCGGCGAGCTGACCCGCGTGGGGGTTGAGCTCGCCCGGCGGAGCACACCCGCGCCGGGGATGAGCTCGCCGGCGAGCTGACCCCCGTGCTGGCTGAGCTCGCCCGGGGAGCACACCCGCGCCGCGGTGGAGCTCGCCGGCGAGCTGACCCGCGTGGTGGTCGACCTCGACCGGCGGAGCACACCCACGCCGGGGATGAGCTCGCCGGCGAGCTGACCCGCGTGCTGGTCGAGCTCGCCTGGCGAGCACACCCGCGCCGGGGTTAAGCTCGCCGGCGAGCTGACCCGCGTGCTGGTCGAGCTCGCCCGGCGAGCACACCTGTGCCGGGGTTGAGCTCGCCGGCGAGCACACCCGCGCCGGGGTTGAGCTCGCCGGCGAACTGGCCCGCGTGCTGGTCGAGCTCGCCGAGCGAGCACACCCGCGCCGGGGTTGAGCTCGCTGGCGAGCTGACCCGCGTGCTGGTCGAGCTCGCCCGGCGAGCACACCCGCGCCGGGGTTGAGCTCGCCGGTGAGCTGACCCGCGTGCTGGTCGAGCTTTCCCGGCGAGCACACCCGCGCCGGGGTTGAGCTCGCCGGCGAGCTTACCCGCGTGCTGGTCGAGCTCACCCGGCGAGCACACCCGCGCCAGGGTTGAGCTCGCCGTCGAGCTGAACCGCGTGCTGGTCGAGCTCGCCCGGCGAGCACACCCGCGCCGGGTTTGAGCTCGCCAGCGAGCTGACCTGCGTGCAGGTCGAGCTCGCCCGGCGAGCCCACCCGCGCCGGGGTAAAGCTCGCCCGCGAGCTGACCCACCTGCTGGTCGAGCTCGCCCGGCGAGCACACCCGCGCCGGGGTGGAGCTCACCGGCGAGCTGACCCGCGTGCTGGTCGAGCTCGCCCGGCGATCACACCCACGCCGGGGTTGAGCTTGGCGGCGAGCTGACCCGCGTGCTGGTCGAGCTCGCCCGGCGAGCACACCCGCGCCGGGGTAAAGCTCCCCCGTGAGCTGACCCACGTGCTGGTCGAGCTCGCCCGGCGAGCACACCCGCGCCGGGGTGGAGCTCGCCGGCGAGCTGACCCGCATGCTGGTCGAGCTCGCCCGGCGAGCACACCCGCGCCGGGGTTGATCTTGCCGGCTAGCTGACCCGCGTGGTGGTCGAGCTCGCCCGGCGAGCACACCCGGGCCGGGGTTGAGCTTGTCCTCGGGCTGACCCGCGTGCTGGTCGAGCTCGCCCGGCGAGCACCCCCGCACCGGGTCTGAGCTCGCCAGCGAGCTGACCCGCGTGCTGGTCGAGATCGCCTGGCGAGCACACCCGCGCCGGGGTTGAGCTCGCCGGCGAGCTGACCCGCGTGCTGGCCGAACTCGCTCGGCGAGCACACTGGAGCCGGGGTTGAGCTCGCCGGTGACCTGACCCGCATGCTGGTCGAGCTCGCCCTACGAACACACCTGCGCCGGGGTTGAGCTCGCCGGCGAGCTGACCCGCGTGCTGGCCGAACTCGCTCGGCGAGCACACTGGAGCCGGGGTTGAGCTCGCCGGTGACCTGACCCGCATGCTGGTCGAGCTCGCCCTACGAACACACCTGCGCCGGGGTTGAGCTCGCCGGCAAGCTGACCCGCGTGCTGGTTGAGCCCGCCCGGCGAGCACACCCGCGCCAGGGTAAAGCTCGCCCGCGAGCTGACCCACGAGCTGGTCGAGCTCGCTCGGCGAGCACACCCGCGCCGGGGTGGAGCTCGCCGGAGAGCTGACCCGCGTGGTGGTTGAGCTCGCCCGGCGGAGCACACCCGCGCCGGGGATGAGCACGCCGGCGAGCTGACCAGCGTGCTGGTTGAGCTCGCCTGGCGAGCACACCCGCGCCAGGGTGGAGCTCGCCGGCGAGCTGACCCACGTGGTGGTCGAGCTCGCCCGGCAGAGCAAACCCGCGCCGGGGATGAGCTCGCCGGCGAGCTGACCCGCGTGCTGGTCGAGCTCGCCCGGCGAGCACACCCGCGCCGGGGTTAAGCTCGCCGGCGAGCTGACCCGCGTGCTGGTCGAGCTCTCCCGGCGAGCACACCTGTGCCGGAGTTGAGCTCGCCGGGGAGCACACCCGCGCCAGGGTTGAGCTCGCTGGCGAGCTGGCCCGCGTGCTGGTCGAGCTCGCCCAGCGAGCACACCCGCGCCGGGGTTAAGCTCGCTGGCGAGCTGACCCGCGTGCTGGTCGAGCTCGCCCGGTGAGCACACCTGCGCCGGGGTTGAGCTCGCCGGCGAGCTGACCCGCATGCTGGTCGAGCTCTCCCGGCGAGCACACCCACGCCAGTGTTGAGCTCGCCGGCGAGCTGACCCGCGTGCTGGTCGAGCTCGCCCGGTGAGCACACCCGCGCGGGGGTTGAGCTCGCCGTCGAGCGGACCCTCGTGCTGGTCGAGCTCGCCCGGCGAGCACACCCGACGAGCACACCCGACGAGCACACCCGCGCCGGGTTTGAGCTCGCCAGCGAGCTGACCTGCGTGCAGGTCGAGCTCGCCCGGGGAGCACACCCGCGCCGGTGTAAAGCTCGCTCGCGAGCTGACCCACGTGGTGGTCGAGCTCGCCCGACGAGCACACCCGCGCCGGGGTGGAGCTCGCCGGCGAGCTGACCCGCGTGCTGGTCGAGCTCGCCCGGCGAGCACACCCGCGCCGGGGTTGAGCTCGCCGGCGAGCTGACCCGCATGCTGGTCGAGCTCTCCCGGCGAGCACACCCACGCCAGTGTTGAGCTCGCCGGCGAGCTGACCCGCGTGCTGGTCGAGCTCGCCCGGTGAGCACACCCGCGCGGGGGTTGAGCTCGCCGTCGAGCGGACCGTCGTGCTGGTCGAGCTCGCCCGGCGAGCACACCCGACGAGCACACCCGACGAGCACACCCGCGCCGGGTTTGAGCTCGCCAGCGAGCTGACCTGCGTGCAGGTCGAGCTCGCCCGGGGAGCACACCCGCGCCGGTGTAAAGCTCGCTCGCGAGCTGACCCACGTGGTGGTCGAGCTCGCCCGACGAGCACACCCGCGCCGGGGTGGAGCTCGCCGGCGAGCTGACCCGCGTGCTGGTCGAGCTCGCCCGGCGAGCACACCCGCGCCGGGGTTGAGCTTGCCGGCTAGCTGACCCGCGTGGTGGTCGAGCTCACCCGGCAGAGTACACCTGCGCCAGGGTTGAGCTCGCCGGCGAGCTGACCCGCGTGCTGGTTGAGCTCGCCGGCGAGCACACCCGCGCCGGGGTTGAGCTTGTCCTTGGGCTGACCCGCGTGCTGGTCGAGCTCGCCTGGCGAGGACACCCGCACCGGGTCTGAGCTCGCCGGCGAGCTGACCCGCGTGCTGGTCGAGATCGCCTGGCGAGCACACCCGCGCCGGGGTTGAGCTCGCCGGCGAGCTGACCCGCGTGCTGGTCGAGCTCGCCCTACGAACACACCCGCGCCGGGGCTGAGCTCGCCGGCGAGCTTACCCGCGTGCTGGTCGAGCCCGCCCGGCGAGCACACCCGCGCCGGGGTACAGCTCGCCCGCGAGCTGACCCACGAGCTGGTCGAGCTCGCCCAGCGACCACACCCGCGCCGGGGTGGAGCTTGCCGGCAAGCTGACCCGTGTGGTGGTTGAGCTCACCCGGCGGAGCACACCCGCGCCGGGGATGAGCTCGCCGGCGAGCTGACCCCCGTGCTGGTTGAGCTCGCCCGGGGAGCACACCCGCGCCGGGGTGGAGCTCGCCGGCGAGCTGACCCGCGTGCTGGTCGAGCTCGCCCGGCGAGCACACCCGCGCCAGGGTTGAGCTCGCCGTCGAGCTGAACCGCGTGCTGGTCGAGCTCGCCCGGCGAGCACACCCGCACCGGGTTTGAGCTCGCCAGCGTGCTGACCTGCGTGCAGGTCGAGCTCGCCCGGCGAGCACACCCGCGCCATGGTAAAGCTCGCCCGCGAGCTGACCCACCTGCTGGTCGAGCTCGCCAGGCGAGCACACCCGCGCCGGGGTGGAGCTTACCGGCGGGCTGACCCGCGTGCTGGTCGAGCTCGCCCGGCGAGCACACCCGCGCTGGCGTTTAGCTTGCCGGACAGCTGACCCGCGTGGTGGTCGAGCTCACCCGGCGGAGCACACCTGCGCCGGGGTTGAGCTCGCCGGCGAGCTGACCCGCGTGCTGGTTGAGCTCGCCCGGCGAGCACACCCGCCCCGGGTCTGAGCTCGCCGGCGAGCTGACCCGCATGCTGGTCAAGCTCGCCGGGCGAGCACACCCGCGCCGGGGTTAAGCTCGCCGGCGAGCTGACCCGCGTGCTGGTCGAGCTCGCCCGGCGAGCACACTGGCGCCGGGTTGAGCTCGCCGGTGACCTGACCCGCATGCTGGTCGAGCTCGCCCTACGAACACACCCGCGCCGGGGTTGAGTTCGCCGGCGAGCTGATCCGCGTGCTGGTCGAGCCCGCCCGGCGAGCACACCCGCGCCGGGGTAAAACTCGCCCGCGAGCTGGTCGAGCTCGCCCGGCGAGCACACCCGCGCCGGGGTGGAGCTCGCCGGCGAGCTGACGCGCGTGGTGGTTGAGCTCGCCCGGCGGAGCACACCCGCGCCGGGGATGAGCTCGCCCGGCGGAGCACACCCGCGTCGGGGATGAGCTCGCCGGCGAGCTGACCCGCGTGCTGGTCGAGCTCGCCCGGCGAGCACGCCCGCGGCATGGGGGCGCTCGCCGGAGAGCTGACCCACGTGGTGGTCGAGCTCGCACGGCAGAGCACACCCGTGCCGGGGATGAGCTCGCCGGCGAGTTGACCCGCGTGCTGGTCGAGCACGCCCGGCGAGCACACCCGCACCGGGTCTGACCTCGCCGGCGAGCTGAATTGCGTGCTTGTCGAGCTCGCCTGGCGAGCACACCCGCGCCGGGGTTAAGCTCGCCGGCGAGCTGACCCGTGTGCTGGTCGAGCTCGCCCGGCGAGCACACCGGCGCCGGGGTTGAGCTCGTTGGTGAGCTGACCCGCATGCTGGTCGAGCACGCCCGGCGAACACACCCGCGCCGGGGTTGAGCTCACCGGCGAGCTGACCCGCGTGCTGGTCGAGCTCGCCCGGCGAGCACACCCGCGCTGGGGTGGATCTCGCCGGCGAGCTGACCCGCGTGGTGGTCGAGCTCGCCCGGCGGAGCACACCCGCGCCGGGGATGAGCTCGCCGGCGAGCTGACCCGCGTGTTGGTCGAGCTCGCCCGGCGAGCACACCCGCACCAGGTCTGAGCTCGCCGGCGAGCTGACCCGCGTGCTAGTCGAGCTCGCCTGGCGAGCACACCCGCGCCGGGGTTGAGCTCGCCGGCCAGCTGACCCGCGTGCTGGTCGAGCTCGCCCGGCGAGCACACCGGCGCCGGGGTTGAGCTCGTCGGTGAGCTGACCCGCATGCTGGTCGAGCACGCCCGACGAACACACCCGCGCCGGGGTTGAGCTCGCCGGCGAACTGACCCGCGTGCTGGTCGAGCTCGCCAGGCGAGCACACCCGCGCCGGGGTTGAGCTCGCCGGCGAGCTGACCCGCGTGCTGGTCGAGCTCGCCTGGCGAGCACACCCGCGCCGGGGTTGAGCTCGCCGACGAGCTGACCCGCGTGCTGGTCAAGCTCGCCCGGCGAGCACACTGGCGCCGGGGTTGAGCTCGCTGGTGACCTGACCCGCATGCTGGTTGAGCTCGCCCTGCGAACACATCCGCGCCGGGGTTGAGCTCGCCGGCGAGCTGACCCGCGTGCTGGTCGAGCCCGCCCGACGAGCACACTCGCGCCGGGGTAAAGCTCGCCCGCGAGCTGACCCACGTTCTGGTCGAGCTCGCCCGGCGAGCAGACCCGCGCCGGGGTTGAGCTCGCCCGCAAGCTGATCCACGTGCTGGTCGAGCTTGCCCGGCGAGCACACCTGCGCCGGGGATGAGCTCGCCGGCGAGCTGACCCGCGTGCTGGTTGAGCTCACCCGGCAGAGCACACCCGCGCCGGGGTTGAGCTCGCCGGCGAGCTGACCCGCGTGCTGGTCAAGCTCACCCTGCTAGCACACCCACGCCGGGGCTGAGCTCGCCAGTGAGCTGACCTGCGCCGGGGGTCAAGCTCGCTCGGCTAGCACACCGGCGCCGGGGTTGAGCTCGTCGGTGAGCTGACCCGCATGCTGGTCGAGCACGCCCGGAGAACACACCCGCGCCGGGGTTGAGCTCGCCGGCGAGCTGACCCGCGTGCTGGTCGAGCTCGCCCGGCGAGCACACCCGCGCCGGGGTTGAGCTCGCCGGCGAGCTGACCCGCGTGCTGGTCGAGCTCGCCTGGTGAGCACACCCGCGCCGGGGTTGAGCTTGCCAGCGAGCTGACCCGCGTGCTGGTCGAGCTCGCCCGGGGAGCACACCCGCGCCGGGGTGGAGCTCGCCGGCGAGCTGACCCGCGTGGTGGCCGAGCTCGAACGGCGGAGCACACCCACGCCGGGGATGAGCTCGCCGGCGGGCTGACCCGCCTGCTGGTCGAGCTCGCCTGGCGTGCACACTCGCGCCGGGGTTAAGCTCGCCGGCGAGCTGACCCGCGTGCTGGTCGAGCTCGCCCGGCGAGCACACCTGTGCGGGGTTGAGCTCGCCGGCGAGCACATCCGCGCCGGGGTTGAGCTCGCCGGCGAACTGGCCCGCGTGCTGGTCGAGCTCGCCCAGCGAGCACACCCGCGCCGGGGTTGAGCTCGCTGGCGAGCTGACCCGCGTGCTGGTCGAGCTCGCCCGGCGAGCACACTCGCGCCGGGGTTGAGCTCGCCGGCGAGCCGAGCTGACCTGCGTGCTGGTCGAGCTCTCCTGGCGAGCACACCCGCGCCGGGGTTGAGCTCGCCGGCGAGCTTACCCGCGTGCTGGTCGAGCTCGCCCGGCGAGCACACCCGCGCCAGGGTTGAGCTCGCCGTCGAGCTGAACCGCGTGCTGGTCGAGCTCGCCCGGCGAGCACACCTGCACCGGGTTTGAGCTCGCCAGCGAGCTGACCTTCGTGCAGGTCGAGCTCGCCCGGCGAGCACACCCGCGCCGGGGGTAAAGCTCGCCCGCGAGCTGACCCACCTGCTGGTCGAGCTCGCCCGGCGAGCACACCCGCGCCGGGGTGGAGCTCACCGGCGGGCTGACCCGCGTGCTGGTCGAGCTCGCCCGGCGAGCACACCCGCGCCTGCGTTTAGCTTGCCGGACAGCTGACCCGCGTGGTGGTCTTGCTCACCCGGCGGAGCACACCTGCGCCGGGGTTGAGCTCGCCGGCGAGCTGACCCGCGTGCTGGTTGAGCTCGCCCGGCGACCACACCCGCGCCGGGGTTGAGCTTGTCCTCGGGCTGACCCGCGTGCTGGTGGAGCTCGCCTGGCGAGCACACCCGCCCCGGGTCTGAGCTCGCCGGCGAGCTGACCCGCATGCTGGTCGAGCACGCCCGCGGCATGGGGGCGCTCGCCGGAGAGCTGACCCGCGTGGTGGTCGAGCTCGCCCGGCAGAGCACACCCGTGCCGGGGATGAGCTCGCCGGCGAGTTGACCCGCGTGCTGGTCGAGCTCGCCCGGCGAGCACACCCGCACCGGGTCTGAGCTCGCCGGCGAGCTGACTTGCGTGCTTGTCGATCTCGCCTGGCGAGCACACCCGCGCCGGGGTTGAGCTCGCCGGCGAGCTGACTTGCGTGCTTGTCGATCTCGCCTGGCGAGCACACCCGCGCCGGGGTTGAGCTCGCCGGCGAGCTGACCCGCGTGCTGGTCGAGCTCGCCCTACGAACACACCCGCGCCGGGGCTGAGCTCGCCGGCGAGCTTACCCGCGTGCTGGTCGAGCCCGCCCGGCGAGCACACCCGCGCCGGGGTAAAGCTCGCCCGCGAGCTGACCCACGAGCTGGTCGAGCTCGCCCAGCGACCACACCCGCGCCGGGGTGGAGCTTGCCGGCAAGCTGACCCGTGTGGTGGTTGAGCTCACCCGGCGGAGCACACCCGCGCCGGGGATGAGCTCGCCGGCGAGCTGACCCCCGTGCTGGTTGAGCTCGCCCGGGGAGCACACCCGCGCCGGGGTGGAGCTCGCCGGCGAGCTGACCCGCGTGGTGGTCGAGCTCGACCGGCGGAGCACACCCCACGCCGGGGATGAGCTCGCCGGCGGGCTGACCCGCGTGCTGGTCGAGCTCGCCTGGCGAGCACACCCGCGCCGGGGTTAAGCTCCCCGGCGAGCTGACCCGCGTGCTGGTCGAGCTCGCCCGGCGAGCACACCTGTGCCGGGGTTGAGCTCGCCGGCGAGCACACCCGCGCCGGGGGTTGAGCTCGCCGGCGAGCACACCCGCGCCGGGGTTGAGCTCGCCGGCGAACTGGCCCGCGTGCTGGTCGAGGTCGCCCAGCGAGCACACCCGCGCCGGGGTTGAGCTCGCTGCGAGCTGACCTGCGTGCTGGTCGAGCTCGCTCGGCGAGCACACTCGCGCCGGGGTTGAGCTCGCCGGCGAGCTGACCCGCGTGCTGGTCGAGCTCGCCCGGCGAGCACACCCGCGCCAGGGTTGAGCTCGCCGTCGAGCTGAACCGCGTGCTGGTCGAGCTCGCCCGGCGAGCACACCCGCACCGGGTTTGAGCTCGCCAGCGTGCTGACCTGCGTGCAGGTCGAGCTCGCCCGGCGAGCACACCCGCGCCATGGTAAAGCTCGCCCGCGAGCTGACCCACCTGCTGGTCGAGCTCGCCAGGCGAGCACACCCGCGCCGGGGTGGAGCTCACCGGCGGGCTGACCCGCGTGCTGGTCGAGCTCGCCCGGCGAGCACACCCGCGCTGGCGTTTAGCTTGCCGGACAGCTGACCCGCGTGGTGGTCGAGCTCACCGGCGGAGCACACCTGCGCCGGGGTTGAGCTCGCCGGCGAGCTGACCCGCGTGCTGGTTGAGCTCGCCCGGCGAGCACACCCGCCCCGGGTCTGAGCTCGCCGGCGAGCTGACCCGCATGCTGGTCAAGCTCGCCGGGCGAGCACACCCCGCGCCGGGGATAAGCTCGCCGGCGAGCTGACCCGCGTGCTGGTCGAGCTCGCCCGGCGAGCACACTGGCGCCGGGTTGAGCTCGCCCGGTGACCTGACCCGCATGCTGGTCGAGCTCGCCCTACGAACACACCCGCGCCGGGGTTGAGTTCGCCGGCGAGCTGATCCGCGTGCTGGTCGAGCCCGCCCGGCGAGCACACCCGCGCCGGGGGTAAAACTCGCCCGCGAGCTGGTCGAGCTCGCCCGGCGAGCACACCCGCGCCGGGGTGGAGCTCGCCGGCGAGCTGACGCGCGTGGTGGTTGAGCTCGCCCGGCGGAGCACACCCGCGCCGGGGATGAGCTCGCCCGGCGGAGCACACCCGCGTCGGGGATGAGCTCGCCGGCGAGCTGACCCGCGTGCTGGTCGAGCTCGCCCGGCGAGCACGCCCGCGGCATGGGGGCGCTCGCCGGAGAGCTGACCCACGTGGTGGTCGAGCTCGCACGGCAGAGCACACCCGTGCCGGGGATGAGCTCGCCGGCGAGTTGACCCGCGTGCTGGTCGAGCACGCCCGGCGAGCACACCCGCACCGGGTCTGACCTCGCCGGCGAGCTGAATTGCGTGCTTGTCGAGCTCGCCTGGCGAGCACACCCGCGCCGGGGTTAAGCTCGCCGGCGAGCTGACCCGTGTGCTGGTCGAGCTCGCCCGGCGAGCACACCGGCGCCGGGGTTGAGCTCGTTGGTGAGCTGACCCGCATGCTGGTCGAGCACGCCCGGCGAACACACCCGCGCCGGGGTTGAGCTCACCGGCGAGCTGACCCGCGTGCTGGTCGAGCTCGCCCGGCGAGCACACCCGCGCTGGGGTGGATCTCGCCGGCGAGCTGACCCGCGTGGTGGTCGAGCTCGCCCGGCGGAGCACACCCGCGCCGGGGATGAGCTCGCCGGCGAGCTGACCCGCGTGTTGGTCGAGCTCGCCCGGCGAGCACACCCGCACCAGGTCTGAGCTCGCCGGCGAGCTGACCCGCGTGCTAGTCGAGCTCGCCTGGCGAGCACACCCGCGCCGGGGTTGAGCTCGCCGGCCAGCTGACCCGCGTGCTGGTCGAGCTCGCCCGGCGAGCACACCGGCGCCGGAGTTGAGCTCGTCGGTGAGCTGACCCGCATGCTGGTCGAGCACGCCCGACGAACACACCCGCGCCGGCGAACTGACCCGCGTGCTGGTCGAGCTCGCCAGGCGAGCACACCCGCGCCGGGGTTGAGCTCGCCGGCGAGCTGACCCGCGTGCTGGTCGAGCTCGCCTGGCGAGCACACCCGCGCCGGGGTTGAGCTCGCCGGCGAGCTGACCTGCGTGCTGGTCAAGCTCGCCCGGCGAGCACACTGGCGCCGGGGTTAGCTCGCTGGTGACCTGACCCGCATGCTGGTTGAGCTCGCCCTGCGAACACATCCGCGCCGGGGTTGAGCTCGCCGGCGAGCTGACCCGCGTGCTGGTCGAGCCCGCCCGACGAGCACACTCGCGCCGGGGTAAAGCTCGCCCGCGAGCTGACCCACGTTCTGGTCGAGCTCGCCCGGCGAGCAGACCCGCGCCGGGGTTGAGCTCGCCCGCAAGCTGATCCACGTGCTGGTCGAGCTTGCCCGGCGAGCACACCTGCGCCGGGGATGAGCTCGCCGGCGAGCTGACCCGCGTGCTGGTTGAGCTCACCCGGCAGAGCACACCCGCGCCGGGGTTGAGCTCGCCGGCGAGCTGACCCGCGTGCTGGTCAAGCTCACCCTGCTAGCACACCCACGCCGGGGCTGAGCTCGCCAGTGAGCTGACCTGCGCCGGGGTCAAGCTCGCTCGGCTAGCACACCGGCGCCGGGGTTGAGCTCGTCGGTGAGCTGACCCGCATGCTGGTCGAGCACGCCCGGAGAACACACCCGCGCCGGGGTTGAGCTCGCCGGCGAGCTGACCCGCGTGCTGGTCGAGCTCGCCCGGCGAGCACACCCGCGCCGGGGTTGAGCTTGCCGGCGAGCTGACCCGCGTGCTGGTCGAGCTCGCCTGGTGAGCACACCCGCGCCGGGGTTGAGCTTGCCAGCGAGCTGACCCGCGTGCTGGTCGAGCTCGCCCGGGGAGCACACCCGCGCCGGGGTGGAGCTCGCCGGCGAGCTGACCCGCGTGGTGGCCGAGCTCGACCGGCGGAGCACACCCACGCCGGGGATGAGCTCGCCGGCGGGCTGACCCGCCTGCTGGTCGAGCTCGCCTGGCGTGCACACCCGCGCCGGGGTTAAGCTCGCCGGCGAGCTGACCCGCGTGCTGGTCGAGCTCGCCCGGCGAGCACACCTGTGCCGGGGTTGAGCTCGCCGGCGAGCACATCCGCGCCGGGGTTGAGCTCGCCGGCGAACTGGCCCGCGTGCTGGTCGAGCTCGCCCAGCGAGCACACCCGCGCCGGGGTTGAGCTCGCTGGCGAGCTGACCCGCGTGCTGGTCGAGCTCGCCCGGCGAGCACACTCGCGCCGGGGTTGAGCTCGCCGGCGAGCCGAGCTGACCTGCGTGCTGGTCGAGCTCTCCTGGCGAGCACACCCGCGCCGGGGTTGAGCTCGCCGGCGAGCTTACCCGCGTGCTGGTCGAGCTCGCCCGGCGAGCACACCCGCGCCAGGGTTGAGCTCGCCGTCGAGCTGAACCGCGTGCTGGTCGAGCTCGCCCGGCGAGCACACCTGCACCGGGTTTGAGCTCGCCAGCGAGCTGACCTTCGTGCAGGTCGAGCTCGCCCGGCGAGCACACCCGCGCCGGGGTAAAGCTCGCCCGCGAGCTGACCCACCTGCTGGTCGAGCTCGCCCGGCGAGCACACCCGCGCCGGGGTGGAGCTCACCGGCGGGCTGACCCGCGTGCTGGTCGAGCTCGCCCGGCGAGCACACCCGCGCCTGCGTTTAGCTTGCCGGACAGCTGACCCGCGTGGTGGTCTTGCTCACCCGGCGGAGCACACCTGCGCCGGGGTTGAGCTCGCCGGCGAGCTGACCCGCGTGCTGGTTGAGCTCGCCCGGCGACCACACCCGCGCCGGGGTTGAGCTTGTCCTCGGGCTGACCCGCGTGCTGGTGGAGCTCGCCTGGCGAGCACACCCGCCCCGGGTCTGAGCTCGCCGGCGAGCTGACCCGCATGCTGGTCGAGCTCGCCCGGCGAGCACGCCCGCGGCATGGGGGCGCTCGCCGGAGAGCTGACCCGCGTGGTGGTCGAGCTCGCCCGGCAGAGCACACCCGTGCCGGGGATGAGCTCGCCGGCGAGTTGACCCGCGTGCTGGTCGAGCTCGCCCGGCGAGCACACCCGCACCGGGTCTGAGCTCGCCGGCGAGCTGACTTGCGTGCTTGTCGATCTCGCCTGGCGAGCACACCCGCGCCGGGGTTAAGCTCGCCGGCGAGCTGACCCGTGTGCTGGTCGAGCTCGCCCGGCGAGCACACCGGCGCCGGGGTTGAGCTCGTTGGTGAGCTGACCCGCATGCTGGTCGAGCACGCCCGGCGAACACACCCTGATAGCTTGCATATTTACATGTTTTTAGCATCCATATCTCATGCATTTTGATCATATAAGTTAGGCATTAGGCATCTTTAGGTCCATTTTGCATTCATTTGTCCTTATCAGGTGTTGGAGTATGCTTTGGTGTGATTTGAGGTGTTTGGAAGCCTTATGGCCCAAAAAGAGGTGAAGAATCAAGTTTGGCCATGAAAAGAGAAGTCAATCCATGATCTGATCAAGACAAAGATGAGCATGGGCGGAGGCCTTAGACATATCTTCTGATGCTAAGATTTGGTGGAGATACAGAATTTTGAGTTAGCTTTCCAATGGAAGTGGTTTCAAGTCATTTGGAGCCATATTGGAGAAGTTATGATCGATTCATTGGAGGCATGTCAAGACACCCGACCTGGACACCCGACCTAACCTACCCGCACGGGTTGGGCGAGAGATGATGGACGCCAGGGAGTGTACCCGGCCTCACACACCCGGGATGAGATCCCCGCACGGCTCCACACACCCGGCCTGGCATACGCGGCCTGAAGGACCCGCACGGCTCACATACGCGGCCTGGCATACGCGGCCTGAAGGACCCGCACGGCTCACATACGCGGCCAGCACACGCGGCCTGAAGCACCCGCACGGCTGGAAGGCTGGACGAGAGTCTGGTACGCGGGTCAGCATACGCGGGTCGGGACTCGACCACCTTACCCGGGTATCGGCCAGTTTCTTCCTTCTTGCTGGATTCTGATTGGCTGAAGACTTAATGACCTCAAGGACTTTTTAGACTTTCTCCTTTATGTTTTTAAGGGTTTCCAAGCCCCATATAAATACTCTTGTATCCCCTTTGAGGGACTTATCTCATTTTCTCTCAAGACTTTGCCTCATATTGTAAAAGCTTGAATCTTTTTATCAATCTAAGGAAGTTCTTCATCTTATATCTTGTTTCTCTTGATCATTAACATGATTAGCCTTGAATCTCACATAGATTTAAGGTTTCTCATGAAGATTAGAGAGTAGGCACACTTTGGATCCATGGGTTAGGGTGATTAGGGTGATTAAGTGAAGATCTAGAGTGTTTTAGTGTAGATCTATCTTGTTCCTTGCTAGTAGAGTGCTTTTAATGCTTCTTTTGAGTTGGCCTCTCAAAGGTTGAGTTCTAGACATTTCTCACCCACAAGGTGTTCTATGAAATGTCTGAACCAACTCTACTAAGCTTTTAACATTCTTTACCAAAGACCATTTGTTGTAAAGGTGTTAAGATGGCTAGTAGGCTTGTTCTTAATGATTGCTTGCATGTTGTTCAGCCATTGACCATTTGGTGTTTTAGATGTGTTAGCAAATGAACATTCTTCTTGACCATAGAGTTTGTTTAGACTTGTGCCTAGGCCTAAGGTTGTTAGATTGATTAAAAGCTGCCGCCTTTAGATCTAATCTACTTGTTTCCTTGCTTGTTGAGGGTTCTTAATGCTATTTTGGTCTTGACCATATCAAAATAGATCTATAGGCATTTCCGCCCGGAAGGTGTTCGATGAAATGCCTGAACCATCTCTTCAATGCTTTTAGCTTGCTTTACCTAAGGGATTAGTTGTTAAAGGAGCTAAGATTGCTATTAGACTTGTTCTCCATGCTTGCTTTAGTCATTACAGCCAAAGGGATTTGGTGTGTACTTGGGTGATCATTGCAAAGGAGCATTCATCTAGGGATAGAGCTTGCTTAGTTTTGTTGTTTAGGCATAAGGAGAGTGTTTGATTGATGGCTTGCGACCTCTAGATTGGATCTACATCACCTAAAGTCAAGTCCCTAGTCCCATGGATCCTACCTTAGCATTTGATTGAGTTCTTGCACTTGTTTCTTGACTGGATTTGAGATCACCTTGTCTATATTTTTAGGATCTTAGCTTGTTCACCTTCATCTATCTTCTTGTTTGCTTAGATTAAGGAAGCTTGTGTATTCTTGGTGCTATAGATCACTAGTTCTCTGTGGGTTCGACAACCTTTCTATACTATCATTTGACTTGGGAGCCTTGAAAACTTCCACTATCAAATTGGCGCCGTTGCCGGGGAACTAGTAGATTTATCATTAGGCTTTCAATCTTTCTTGAGACTAAGCTTTATTTTCTTATGCTTTCTTTTGATTTTGTATAGTTACTAACCTTTACTTCTAGTTTTTTTTTTCTTGCAGTGATGGCTTCAAACTGCCTTGAAAAGCCACAAGAAGAGGAAGATCACATTGAAGATGAGCCATATGTGTATGTGGAGCCACCACCCTTTGATATACGCATACTCACACCAGACCAAAGGGTGGAGTTGCATCGGCTTCAGAGAATGAAAGAGAATAGGGGCAAGCCAATGAGATCCCTGGCACGAATGATCCGGGTACACCTCATTAGGGATCGAGCAGAGTTTGAAGAAAGGGAGGTTACACAACATGAGTTTGATGTTGCTTATGACCTTAAAGAGGTAATGTATTGGGTTCCACCACTCCAACTGGAAGGTACAAGCATTTCCACTTTAGAACTTCAACTTGAGGAAATTTGTTTGCCTTGTGGTGAGAATATTGCCCATGATCTTGATTCTCATGTGCTCATAAATGAATGTCTTGATCTGATATGTGAAACTAGGAAACTAGATGAGTTGAGAATAGAAAAGCTTGTTAGAAATCATATTGAAGTTTGTTTTGACAAGAGTTATCTATGTGCTTCATTTGATCTTGAATCTGAGTTTTTCATTCTTAATGAACCTAGACCTCTTCTTGCACTTGCTGATCTATGGGATGAACTTGATGTGGATAAGCTCTTGCTTGAGATAGAAAACCCCCATGCTGAAAATTATCATGAGAATGTGAACATTGTGTATTATTTGGTTGATGGAGATAGAGTTGACTACTTTGTTAAAACTTCGTTTGAGCCTGTAGTTGACTTTGTGTTTCCACCAAATGCTTTTGATTCTCATGACCATTTTAACCTCAAAGAGCATCTCATGATTCATGATGCATCTTTAGTGAAGCTCTTTGATGAAAAATCTGTCTATTTTCTATGGACAGTAGTGTGCTCCTTTGCATACTTGGTTCCTTGTTCTCATAGGAGAAGGACCAAAGGTGCATTGGCTCAACCTTTTGATACTTATGATTAGCAAGCACACAAAGTCAAGCTAGAGACTTAAAACAAGCGCGCTTGGGAGGCATTCCCATGTTTATCCATTTTATATATTTCTTTATCTTTCTTTCTTTTAAGCTTTTTAATAAGGATAGTTGAGGTTTTTCAGGTTGGGTCTAAGGCTAGACAAAAGGTGAAAGGCAGCCAAGCATTGCAACTCTAGACACCCGCCTTCACTTATCCGTTTCAGTCTATCTCTCCCGGTGGCACGAATCCGAGGCCAAGGGTCCTCTACCACCCAATTCAGCCAATAACTCCAAGTAATGTATCACTCCAACCCTTCTTGTATATACATTTGCTTTTGCCTT